>CM042009.1:153625882-153730882 GCA_023525715.1 Cichorium intybus | reverse complement strand
CCAAAAAATTTAGATTTACTTAATAAGTGGACAATTCCAAAAATACAACCTAAAGTAATATATGAATTAGGAACATTTGAAGAAATAGGATTTACTCATACAGTAAAAACCACTGAAGAAAATTTAACCTTAAATCAAGAAGAAATGATTATTAAGTTATTAACTACCCAAGATATTAATAGATATCAAAATAATTATAATTATTTACATATAGGTTTGGTTCAAATTGCATTTAAACCTTTAACTTTACAAGGATTACCTGAAAGTTTTTTAGCTGTTCTAAGAGATGCACGTAATATGAATTGGAAACAGTCATTAATGAGTATTATACAATCTAGTTTGGCACATGGCCCAGTATATTTTAATGTATATCCTAATCTACAATTATCATTATCCGATATTAATATATTAGATGCTTTAACATTAAATGTTAAAACACATGGATATAATTATATACCAGAATCAGAACTTATATGTATATGTTATAGAATTTATTATAGACCATTATTAACTATGAATCCTAGATGTAAAAGGATTAATAAATCAATAAATGAAACCATACTAATAGAAAGTAAGTTTGATATGTCTAAAATTACAAAAAGAAAAGCTATAAAATGGAATGAAATAGAATTTCCAGAAAATTGGGTAATAGAGGGAGCAGTTTCTCCACCACCAATAACCCAACATAATTTAACAAATATCATACAAACGAGATATGGAAATATAAAAATTGAATTTGAAAAACCCATAGAAATAGAAGAAAATAATAATACTTCATTAATAAAAAGATGTCAATCAACTAGATCTAATTGTTCATATATTTCACCTATAGATTATAAAGTTGAAATACCTTCGAGGGCCTCTACATCAATAGATGAAAAAATTAAAAATCTAAATATAAAAAATAATACTGTTTTTCAAGATGATGATCCTACTCTTTCGGAAATGGATTTCCCAACAACTAAGATTTCTGATATTTAATGGAAGAAAAAATAGATTTTAGTCCTAGATCACAGGCCAGAAAATTAATATGTGAAGAATTTTATAGTAATAAATGGATAACATTTCGAAAATGGTTTTTTGAAGAATTACTTTTGAACAATTAGAAATTTTACAAAATCAATTTTATGACTATTTAACTTTGATAAATAAAATTGGATTTTTTGCCCCATGGTTTTTAGAAAAATATGTCTATGAACAGAAAGGCACTATAAATGCTCTTGAAAGAATTTATCATATAAGTGACGACCAATATGTAAAAGGTATATTTCCACCACAACAACCATTTTTTATTGAAAAAGATGGTATTAAAATAAAATTTTCATCTTTTCAAAAACTTTTTACAAACAATTCAGTTATAACAACAGACCATATAAATGCTCTAATTCAACAGTTAAATTTTAACAATTTATGTTCGAATATAATAAATGAACAAATGATTTCTCTACACGAAAAAGTAGATAAAGTAATATCACAGTCACAAATAAATAATAAAAATGATGAAAAAGAAAATAGTAAACTATCAAATAAGAATTTAATAACAGCAACTATACAGCCACCCCCACAGATTAATAATTTTAAACTTAAAGATTATAAAGATTTAGAAGACATATTCTCAAATAAATTTGAAAAATTAAATATAAATACAATCAATAAAAGCAATACAGATAATAGTGAAAGCGAACAAGAAACAGAAGATAATATGGAAATCACTCAGATTGGATCTTATGATAGTAAATTTGCTAGAAAACCAGTTCAAAGGATGTATTATTATCCACGACCAAGTCCTCAGGATGTCCTACATGAAGAACAGGAATATGAATTTAGTAATAGTTATAGTGGTAAAAATATTTATGAATTGAACATAAATGGATTTACTAAAAGTCAAATTTATAATACTGTTCACAGAATGCTAATATATAGTACAATAGCTAAACAAGCTGGAAATGATGATAAAAAAGTAGGCAAAATGATAGTTTCAGGGTTTACTGGACAATTAAAAGGTTGGTAGGATAACTATCTAACCACCACACAACAACAATCAATATATAATAGTGTTACAAAATTAGAAGGAGATAATGAAGTCTCAAATGCTGTATATACTTTAACATGTACAATTGTAGAACATTTTACTGGTAGATGGACTGATAATTCAGAACATATAAGAGTTTTATTAAATAGATTAAAATGTAGAACATTAACATCATTTAGATGGTATAAAGATACTTTTCTTAATAGAGTAATGGAATTACCAGACTGTAATAGTCCTTATTGGAAAGCTAAATTTATAGATGGACTACCTAATTTATTTGCAGAAAGAATAAGAAAACAATTAAGAGAAAATAATCCTACAATTTTATATGAAAACCTTACTTATGGAAGATTAATAGGAACATGTATCCAAGAAGGATTATCTTAAAAGTCAACGTCTTAATGAGAAAATACAATTAGGAGAATTTTGTGAACAATTTGGAATGGATATAAATCTTAAAAATTCCAGTAAAAAATCTAAAACAAGAAAATATTCAGAAGACAGGAAAAATAAAAGAATTAAGAAAAAGAGTTTTAGAAAACAAAAAAGAGAAGAAAATTCTAAAAATAATAAAAAATTTAAAAACCAGAAGAATGATAGATGCTATAAATGTGGAAGAACTGGTCATTATGCTAATAAATGTAAAATGAAAAATAAAGAGAAGATAAAAAAGAAAATTAATAAATTAGATTTAGATGATAGTACTAAACAAAAGTTTATTAGTCTAATGGAAGACACAGATACGGATAGTTCAGAAAATTATTTAGAAAATTATTATGACGAAGATATTACTTCAAGTGAAGATGAATGTAATTGTATTATTAAGACAGAAATAGAATCAGACAATAATAAATTTGAAGATGAAATATATCTGATTAAATCACAATTCCAAAATAATTTACAAATTAATATAATTAGTAATGATATTGCAAAATTACTCAAAGAAGTATCAGATGATAAAATTAGAAATCAAATTATAGACAAATTACAAACCACTGATAAAGGGAAACAAATGGTTAATGAAGAACCTTATTCCATGAAAAAATTAGATCAAATGTTAAAAGAAAGAAGAAATAGAAATATTAAACCCACCTTTGATTTAATAACAGTGGAAGATTTAAATAAAGAAATCACTGCAGATATTATAAAAAAGGATGAAAATCTAAGTAATGAAAATTTATTCTTACAATCAATTGAAAAGGTAATTTTTAGAAAATGGTATGTAAAAATCAATCTTTTAATAGGCTATAATTATAAAAAAGAGTTTACAGCATTAGTTGATAGTGGTGCAGATATGAACTGTATAAAGGAAGGAATAATTCTTACTAAATATTTTCAAAAAACTTCAAATAAATTAAAAGGAGTTTCAGGAGAAAATTTAGATATCACATATAAATTAACAAATGCAAAAATATGCACAAATGGTATATGTTTACCAGTCAACTTTACTATTGTAAAAAATATAAGCAATGAAATGATTTTAGGAAACCCATTTTTAGAAATGATATTACATTTTTTAACTGATAAAGAAAAAATTACAGGATTATACGACGGACAAATAATAAGTTTTCCTTTTATAAGTCCCCCTCAAACTATCTGGGTAGACGAAATTAAAAACCAGTTGATAGCAAAATTAAATCAAATCAATTATATAAAAGCATAAATTAATATTCATACTATAGAAGATACTCTTAAAAATCCTAAATTACAGGATAAGATTAAATTATTACAAGATCAATTCTCAAACAATATTTGTAATAACAATCCAAATGCTTTTTGGGATAGGAAAAAATATATGGTAAATCTACCATATGAAGAAACTTTTAACGAAAAGGATATTCCAACAAAAGCAAGGCCATGCCAAATGAATTCAAATTATTTAGAAATTTGTAAAAAAGAAATACAATCTCTATTAGATAAAAGGTTAATAAGACCTTCCAAATCACCATGGTCATGTACAGCTTTTTATGTCAATAAAAATGCAGAAAAAGAAAGAAGAGTTCCAAGACTTGTAATTAATTATAAACCATTAAATAAAGTTTTAAAATGGATTAGATATCCAATTCCTAATAAAAAGGATTTACTTGATAGATTACATGATGCTATTATATTTTCTAAATTTGATTTAAAATCAGGGTATTGGCAAATCCAAATCACAGAAAATGATAGATATAAAACTGCTTTTAATGTCCCATTTGGACAATATGAATGGAATGTCATGCTATTTGGATTAAAAAATGCACCCTCTGAATTTCAAAATATAATGAATGATATTTTTTATCCTTATAGTAACTTTATCATAGTCTATATTGATGATATTTTAGTATTCTCTAAAAATATTGAACAACATTTTCATCATCTAAACATATTTGAACAAATAATTATAAAAAATGGTTTAGTAATATCTCAACCAAAGATGGCTTTATTTCAAACAAAAGTAAGATTCCTAGGTCATAATATAGAAAAAGGAAGCATTATTCCAATTGATAGAAGTATTGAATTTGCTTCTAAATTTCCTGATAAAATAACAGATAAAACACAATTACAAAGGTTTTTGGGAAGCTTAAATTATATTTCTCAATTTTATAAAAATTTAGCAGAAGATACTGCTATTCTATATGAAAGGCTAAAAAAGAACCCACCTCAATGGAGTAAAGAACACACTGAAGCGGTAAAAAGAATAAAAGAAAAAGTTAAAAATTTGCCATGTTTATCTTTGGCTAACCCAAATTGGAAAAGGATTGTTGAAACAGATGCCTCAGATATAGGCTATGGAGGAATTTTAAAACAAAATAGTCCAGAATCTAAAAGAGAATATTTAATAAGATTTTATTCTGGAAAATTGAATTCAGCACAAAAGAATTATTCTACTACTGCTAAAGAAATATTATCTTTAGTAAAATGCATTCTAAAATTCCAAGATGATTTATACAATCAACATTTTATCGTGAAGACAGATTGTCAAGCAGCCAAGTTTATTCTTAATAAAGATTTTAAACATGATGTCTCTAAACAAATGTTTGCTAGATGGCAAGCTAATTTAGAATGCTTTGATTTTGAAGTTCAATACAAAAAAGGAGTAGATAATAATCTCCATGATTTTTTAACTCGAGAATATTTACAATGAATACAGAATCAGATAAATCAGATAATTCCATTACCCAAATGAGTCTAGATGAAATAGAAGCTATGGATCTTCAAATGAATTTTGGTCCCATTTCAAATAATTTTAAAACAGAAGAATCTAGTGAACCTAGCACTTCTAAATGGAAAGTTTATATTAAAGGAGAAATATTTTATTTAGAAGATAGGGAATATTTAAACCATTTATTAAAAGAAAGTGAAAAGGCCATAAAAATGGTAATCACCAACTAATGAGATTTATAATGTGGGATTTACAAGAAATTGAGGAATACTCCCCAACAATTTATAGAATGTTTTCTATAATTATAAATTCAGAAATAAAATCCTTAGAAAGAATTTTAAATTGTACAACAATTTTATGCAGG
Organism: Cichorium intybus; assembly: GCA_023525715.1. Classification (NCBI taxonomy): domain Eukaryota; kingdom Viridiplantae; phylum Streptophyta; class Magnoliopsida; order Asterales; family Asteraceae; genus Cichorium; species Cichorium intybus. Next base: position 153,725,341 of record CM042009.1, on the reverse strand, counting down.
AACAATGACTGATTCCAAATTAAAGGTAAAAGACAATGTATATGTTTATATGTTAAAACATGTAGAAAGAGAATTCAAGCAAAAGAAGAAAATAAAAGCTGTAATCACAGCAAGAGAAATTGAAGAATATAAGAATTCCATACAGTTCTTTCAAAAATTCATTTCTCAAACTACTTGTTAACTTTATTGTAAAATTTATAAATAAAGAGATATCTTTTCATATCTATATTATAGGAATGATTCCTTGTGACAGAGGAAGAGGAAGAGGCCAGTACCCTCATAGGGGACAAGGCCGAGGAAACTTTCCTTCATTACCTTATCACAGCAAAAGTGGCAGTAATACTGCATCTTCATCATCTTCCTCAATTAAACAGGATGATCCATTATATGGAGAATTTATGGAATTCCTAAAAGCAAAGAAAGGTGAAACCAGTAATACTGGCAATTCATGTGCAAATACTGTAATAACAGAAGAACCAGATGATTCAAAGGATTATTATAGAAATCCACATCAAGAATTAATAATAATTCTTGAAGAAAAACATATAATGAGATATTTTGATGCCAATAATGATGATTGGTTACTTATGTCCAGATATTTGGACACTGCTTCATATTCAGCTGGATCTTATAAACAAAGATCATATTATGAAAATATTTTAAAGGCCACAGAATCTTGTGAAATATCACATTTTTATCCGGCCAATTCAAATCAAGTTTATAACTTCAGCAAAATTATAATAAAAAAGATTATAACAGTAGAAGATTGGGGAATAAGTACCCTGAAAGAAAAAGAGTTTATACACCCTGAATAGAGAATCCCTGTGAAATTTAATTATTGGGATTATGTTGAAAGCTTTTATAAAGTATTCTTATATGAAAATTCAAAAAGAAAACATTCTTGGTTTATAAAAGTGTGTTCCAAAGTGTACAATAAAGATATTCCTAATTGGTTTTTGAAATGGTGGATATCATATGGTCCATCGATTGAAATACTTCCAGAACCATTCAAATCATTATATGAGGAATGGGTAACAATTTCACCACGATTAATAAATGATATCACTAAATATAGTGGTGGTCAACAACATTTACCTTCATATCATTTTTTCACTGAATTTTCAATTCCATGGATCTGGAAATGGATCCCAGAAGTTGATTATACCACTCAACAATTCCCTTCGATTCAAAGGATTTTCCTTACAAAATTTTGGCCCAAGATGATTGCAAAAAATCATGAAACTGGAGAAATGCACTCCAAGGAAGTAATTGATCAAATCAAAGAAACACTTAAGAAGTATACTTCCCAGAAAGAATTCAGGCAAAAACAAGTTAAAAAGGAGCCCCTACAGCAAATTGCTGAACAATTAAAAAGCCAGTATCATAAGGACCCAACAGATCAAGAAATTCTTAAGGAGTACATTCATCAAATGAAGACTGTCATTATGCAACATGCAGAAAAAATAAAAGGTCACTCAGATAATGAATCTATGACCTTTGTTGATAGTGAAAATCAATTTCATATGTTGAGTTGAGAATCCCAGCCAATTGATGAAGAACTCCCGACAATTCCTATTGAAGATCTTTTCACAGAAATGGAAGCTACTCTATTCAAAGATTCCCAAAACAAGAATAAGGACAAAATGCCTTAATCAATACAGCCCATAATTGAAGGTGGAGGGCCCCTTCATTCACGAGAACGCAGAAGACGCGTAAACCGAATCTTCTTTAAAAAAGTTTAAAAATTATTGTACTGTTGTCGGCCATTATATCAGGCCTCAATGATCTTGTATAGAATAGATTTCATAAATATTTGAAATTCGAGCTTATAAATAGATAGGCTTGCTATCAGTTCTAGGCAGACCAGAAAAAACCAAAATCTCTTGTATTCTCCCAACCCATCTTGTAAAAATCATTCTGCTGAAATAAAAGTCTGCTCATATATTATAAGTTTTCATATTTACTTGCTTGTATTTATTTCTTATACGTTAAATATCTGTTCCGCCTTAATGCAAGGCTAAATTATTCAAGTGTTGAAACCATCATGGCTTGAGATTGTGACTAAGAAAAAAAAAGTCAGGAAAAATGATTTTGTTCATAATATTATAAGGTCATAATACTCAGTGTTTGGCCTAAGCATGGACATGACCACTAGTCGCGTTTTAGCCCGTTTCAGGCCAAAGAATGGCATTTTAGGGCACTATACTCGTTGACTCGGCTAACTGTCCTACTTAGTCATACAATGTTTATTATGTAAAAGAACCTGTTATTATGGGTGGGTTCAACATAGAACAAAAATTACGCATAGAACCATCTTTTTGACCGTTAGATCAAATTAGGATGATAAGGGTATGATGGGTAAATTACACTTATATGTTTATTGATGAACATACATATATGTTCATTGATGAATATATATATATATATATATATATATATATATATATATATATATATATATATATATATATATATATATATATATATATATATATATATATATATATAGGGAGAGGTTCAAACGAGGACAATTAAAAGGTTGAGAACGCGAGGACAATTCTGGACCAATCATTCCACAAGGGTATAATAGTAATTTTAGTATATCTATATTAGTAAATAAAATCAAGATAATTATAAATTACCTAAAATAATGGGATTGATTATAATTATTTCTTGAATATACTTTTTTGAATTTTCGTGGGTTTTTTTTTGTTTTTTTTTTTAAATTTTCGTCAAAAATTTAGTGGGTTTTTTTTTTCTTTTTTTGTTTTCTTTGAATTTTCGTCACTGAATTTAGTGGGTTTTTTTTTTTTGCTTTTTTTTTTAAATTTCGTTACTGAATTTAGTGTATAAGTAGTCGACATTAACAATGAAGTAAAATTCATCAACGAATATTCGTACAGGGATATGTAACATGACAAATTCGATGTAATTCATTGATGAATATACGTAAATATCATTAGCATTCCAGTGAATATTCGTCACTGAATTTAGTGAATAAGCATTCGACATTAGCATTACAATAAAATTCATCAATGAACATTTGTACAGGGGATATGTAACATGACAATTCAATAAAATTCATACATGAATATACGTGAAATTGGTTATAAGTTTGCTCTCAATTTTGGTATTCATCAATGAATACAATGATTTATTATACTAATGAATGCAAAATCAACAAGTAATCTGATTATTCATCAATGAATAATATGTTTGGATATAACATATCAGATTCATGATCGTCCTCCTCACCACGTATGCGACTTGAAAAACCATATAACATATCAGATTCAAAGCAGCACCACTTTCAAACAACAATACTCAGAAAATGTGTCGTCTTCGTGCCTATAATACAAGTATTTCATCAATGAATACAATTATTCATCAACGAAAACAAGTATTCATCAATGATTGAGTCCTCCGTTACAGCAGATCGTGTTTGATTGAGTAGTCCATTACATGAAACCATTAGGTAACCATTGTTTTGGTAAACACCTACACATTCAATACAAAATAGTTTTAACATTAAAATTGAAAAGTACCCAACACAAACTCTAATGAAAGCCACTGCATTCGTCAACGCATAACCACATTCATCAATGAATAACAAAATAAACAAATTGATTTGGACCCATTCATCAATGAATAAGCACATTCAGCAACGAATAAGCACATTCTGCCAAGAATTTTAAGATTCAAATTTATAAAAACTATTCCATACCATTTTCTGTTGTTCATAGAGCTTATATAGCAACAATTGAGTCTATGTAAACAAGATCATTGGCAATTACGAACAACACGAAAAAGACAACATTTTTACGCTATAATTCTTAGATAAAGAAACATGGTTCATATCCATAAATGCAATTTGGATTTGGGTTTTGTCGATTTTAATAAAGGAAAAGGTGTTGACTTTTAAGAGTCAACTTATAGAGGCATTTGAGAATGAAGTATAAGCATGTGAATATACCCAAAACAATTTAATAGCTAACTGTTACGTTGAATTCTCAATATGAGCAATCGAAACAATCAGTCATATTGATCAATTACAAAAATTCTAGATCCTAGCATGAAGAAATCATATTAGTCGATGTATATGATTTTGAAACATACCGACTTGATTTTTTAGTTCAACCTACAACATCATCGTCTCCATTGATCATTTTTTCTGGGTACAGATTTGCTTCGACAATAGGGATCTGCTTAATGAAATTGTTCCACCAACAATCGCCGCATATTCAGGATATGGTTGACACCGACTATTCAACCTACTCATACAATCGTCGGTTTTTCCTTCTAACGCTTCTCCATTCATCCGCCAACTTTCCTTCTCATCTTTCCGATTTTTTGAATTCACATGTCGTTCCTGGATTCTTAACCAATATTTTAATCGATCAATTGCATAACGTGATGATAAACTTTTGCAAGACCTTTACCGATAACAATCATAAAATTGAAAAAAAAAATACAGATTAAAAATGGATCGTAACTGTGAAAACGAGGGTTCTTACCTTTCGAGTTGTTTGAGAGTGTCGTACCACTCTTTTAGCCTCATGTACTCCTGGTGGTGGTTGATTGGTGGCGACATGAATGATAAAACGGTGAAAAAGAACAAAACATTACCAACGACGGTGGAGATGAAAGGGAGGAGATGGTGGAGGTGGATGCGGCGGTGGATGATTTCCGTTTACATTAATCGTACAATTGGGTTTTTGGAGAGTGTTTGAATAGTTGATAAGGTTTTTAAAGATGTGGTTAATGTATTCCAAAATTATAGAACGTGATTTTAGGATTCATTAATTAAATATATGTTTAAAATACCTATCATACCCTTATCAGGTTTTTAAAATTGCATATGGATACATATATTTTAGTATATTTACATAAATGGCACAATCATATTAACCATTGATATTATAATTTAAATGGCTGAGATCTGTCCTCGCGTTCTCAACCTTTTAATTGTCCTCAAATGAACCTACCTCTATCTATATATATATATATATATATATATATATATATATATATATATATATATATATATATATATATATATATATATATATATATATATATATATATATATATGTGTGTATATATATATATATATATATATATATATATATATATATATATATATATATATATATATATATATATATATATATATATATATATATATATATATATATATATATATATATATATATATATATATATATATATATATATATATATATATGGGTTAATAACATAAAAACCACTGTAATTTGTTTAAAATTTTGGTTTAACCACTATATTTTTTTTGTTCCATAAAAACCACTCATACTTTCAAAAAAATTCCATATTGACCACTATTTATTTTATTTTATAACTTATAACGATTATTTTCATTGAAATATTATGTGAATAGTTTCATATCAACATTTGAAGCAAATATTGGAACTTCATTGCAGTGAAAATGATACATAAAGTTTTCTACATGTGATTTTGGTCTTTGTAAATGCAGTTTTTCGGCCACGTTGTGAATGCATAGGGTGTCCAAGTGAATCTACTAAATTATGAATTTGACGGGGGTAAGAAGTTTTCCGAGTTTACGGCATAAAATCTTGTCTTTTATTTGTTATAGTGGTCGCAATGTATCTTTTTGAAAATATGAGTGGTTTTTACGAATTTTTTTGAAAGTATGAGTGATTTTTTTAGAACAAAAAAAAATATAGTGCTTAAACCGGATTTTAGCCAAACTATAGTGGTTTTTATGTTATGAGCCCTATATATATATATATATATATATATATATATATATATATATATATACTAGCTGCGTACCCGCGCGATGCGGCGGCGGCAAATAGTTTTGTTTCGGCAATTACTTCTTAGGTTTTAGGTTGCAGATGGGAGGGAGAGTTGGCGAATACGAGAGTAATTAAATTCTTTTCGGACGATTGATTACCTTTCCAACGAGCAATGCAGTGTTCGGCTGATGTTTCGCTAAAACGAACAAAAAGCCGTAAAATTTAATACGTATCTAATGTAATTTGAGGAGAAATTAGCAGAATTATATATAAGAAATTAGCGAAATTATACTGTCGGGGGGGGGGGGTTACCCGCACTATACATCGGGCAATGAATAGTTTCTTTTTGTGCATACACGAATGCGGTGAATAATTGTCGACGACTATTAACTTTCTTTCATGTCTACTCAACTAATAGTTCCCGAGCGGCAATTAATTTTATTTACATGAATAGTTCCCGGGCGGTGATTAGTTCCTTTCATTAAACGTCGAATAGTAACAAAACAAAACGAAGATAAGATTGTGATACTATATACCAATTCCAGTTACCAGCAGATAATGAATAGTTTCCTGCCGCTATAATTGGGAGAGGCCAATTAGTATTCTTTTAGCATGTCTTTTGGAAACATATTATATTCCACAGTGAACAATTTCAGAAATAAATTATATTCCACAAAACATGCAATGTGGTCATATCCGCACAAATAGACCATGTCCAATAAAATTTTTTCAAAAACATGTTCCAAAGAACACACAATGCATTGGCTAATTGAAGGTGACAACACTGATGGACATTTTGTGTTTGTTGGATGTGTATTTTCCAATGGACACATCAAAAATCTGAATAAACACATTATTAACATCTTTTTTTCTATTTAAAAATAACATATACTTTCCGAATAATCCGGCATAATTTTTCTGCAATCTAAATGAAATTTTGTGATTTTTAGCCCTTAATTGATGCAATGTCACCATATAAAAATGCTAATCCCATGCTTATATGTCCTTTAGTCACAAGAATAAAAATTAGATAATTAGGCTGAAAATATCTTACTTAAGAATATGGGACATGTATCATGGCACGTGCCATCACTTTACCAACCCAAGTGATACACACACAAGAAAACAAAAATCGATTTATTCATATGCTTTTCTTTGAATTTAAAATGATAGAAACCATGTTCTTTTCATTCCACTTGAAGGGTTCCGACACAATGATCTTTTTAGCTCCCGGAGTCTCGGTCAAACATGCACACTCTCTTTTTCCTGTTTTTTTCCCTCTCTCTCTACAAAATGATAGTATGAAACCACCAAACGAAATCCTCCTCTGTCTTTCTCCTCCGTCATGAATGCCGCCGGCGTTTAATTTCCTTCTCCTCCCACCTGCACAGATCTGCTTCACCGTTCACTTCACCGAGACCGCCTCCTTCCTAGCCATTCACGCGTCAGATCTACTTCACCGTTCACTTCTCCACCGACTACAACCACCGCACTTCCGATCTATAGATCTATACTGCTCCGACACGTTACTACCGGATTCTCTTCCGCCTCCATCTCCCAACCGACCAGTTCTGCTTCCTTCACCTACGACCTCAAATCCGCCTCCCTCCCAAACGCCTACAGTAAGTTCATCCCGATCTGGAACCACCTTCATCAGATCGTAATCACCACCGCTCCTAATCAAGACCGCCTCCATCAGATCTGGAACCACCTTCATCAGATCTCGAACAGCCTCCATCCCTATTTTTTAGCCACTGATGGAGCTTGCTATGACAACTACCATTTTTTCCGATTAACCACACCACCACTCCGGCAACACCGCTCCTAATCACCACCGCCTTCATCAGATCGCGTTTTCTGGATCCGACTAAGCATTCATAAATTATCAGATTTGTACATATCATCATCGTCTCCATTGGGGTTTCCGACCTGCATATATCAACTCCTTGTCCTCGGACCTCCGACCTGCATAGATCAACTCTTTGTCTCTCTCATATGTAAACATGCAGGTAGATATTATTTTGGTTGAAGTTTTGGTTTAAACGATTTTCGGTATGGATGAAGTTTTGGGTTAAAATGATTTTTTGATATTGTTGAAGTTTTCGGTTAAAATGTTTCTGTGTATATTTCAAGATTTTGAAGTAATGATTCTTTAATTTTTCAGAAAAAATTATGTATATATTTTGATTACTATAAAGTTCTTGATTGAAAAAATTGATTGATTATGCTAGATTTTTGGTTTCTTGGTCATCGGCAGATCTAATTTTTTTTATTGGGTTTCAGATTTTAGTTATCGATAGATCTAACTTTCGTTAATGGTGTGTTGTAAACTTTCTGCTTTATATGATGTGTAGTTCTAAATGTAATAGATCAAGCAGTAGTATTTATCAAACATGCAAAATGGAAAGGTATCTGTCAATTTTTATGTTTTAAATTACATTTTTAAATCTCCAGATTTTTAAAAGATCAATAATATTTTTTGAAAGTTGAAACCTTTGAAAGTTGAAACCTGCAAAATAGAGTTGAGTTATTTTAAAACACATCATAAAACATAAAAAAAAAACCTTTCTTAATTTGTCATTCTTTCTTTCCAGATTCCCTGATTTGTTCACACAAACCGGAGGGAAGTCTCCTCTTATAGGCAAAATCATGGGGGCTTCAGATTTTTTGTGTTCTTGATGTTGGTTTGCAACCCAGCTTTATGCTTCGTCGAATCTGCCTGATTACCCTGTACAAAACATTATTTAGACATTTAAACTTTAAGAAATAAATACTATGAACAAACATTATTGCATTAGATCTATAAGGAAATTCAAAATAAGTGTTGAGTTTGTGTGCTTTGTATTTTTGTAGGTGTTTTTAGACTCAATTTTGAACAAACAGATTGGAAGCTGCTGCAAAAGTGATGGCTGGTGGAAAATTAAATGACGGGAGATGGGAAACCGAATAGTTTGGCAGGAGATCTTGTAAATAAGAATTGTGTATATTAGAAAGCATTTGAAAATTTGAAATGTAAAAGATGTGTTGGGTGAGGCTGCCTTAAATACCAGGGGTGCTGTAATTTGATTGGTGGATTTTGGTTTACATGGATCAAACAGCATTGTATGGCTAGGATTTGTTTAAGTTGATCTATTGGTGAAAAATTCATCCCGTGTTCAAGACCTTTGTGGATTTTGGTTTACTTGCATCAAACAGCAATAAAGAGTTGTACCAAATGTCTTAAAATTAAGACATTATGCATTAATAGTCTTGTACTATATATATGCTTTATATAGTATCATAGATATACATATATATATATATATATATATATATATATATATATATATATATATATATATACAAGGTTATATATATATATACAAGGTTGTAAAAATCGTTTGACGGTAGATTGGCGGTCGAGTGGGGTTAAGAGATTAATCGGATTAGTCGGGGATTAATCGGAGACCCTAAATTATAAAGGAATTCATTTAAAAATATATAAATATAACAAAATTGCAATGTTTGATTTATTTATTCCGAGTTACACATCAAAGATTATACATTTATTTGTTTTTATCCTTAAATGTTGATTCTTTTTAGTTTTCTTGAGTTATTAGAAAGTGTTTGTGTCGTCATTTAAAAATAAGAAAATAAACAATAAATTAAAAAATTAGAAAATGACCGCCAAGACCGATTAATCGGCCGCCAATGCCGATTTCTGCAACACTGTATATATATATATATATATATATATATATATATATATATATATATATATATATATATATATATATATATATATATATATATATATATATATATATATATATATATATATATATATATATATATATGTTCAGTGATGAACATATATGTATGTTCATCAATGAACGTTGCGTTCAAAATCCCAGAAAATAGTCTTGTTCATAAATTGGTCATGTTCATAAGTGACATTGTAGAATATTGTTCATGTTCACACATGTTCAGTACTAAACATGTGTGAATCTTCATATATCAAAACAAAAACTCAAGTGTTCGTTACTGAACATGGATTAACATTATACATTTTTATACAAAAACTTAAATCTTCATAATTGAATATGGAAGCATCTTTATACATTTATATAAAAACCAAAATGTTCATAAGTGAACATAGAAGAATATTAATACAAAACTTAAAATGTTCATAACTCAAATGTTCATTACTGAACATTTGTCTCGATCCATCTATATTTGTTCATCTATATGGATCCATTTGTCTCGATCTCTCTCTCTTTCTCTTCCTTGAATCCTCTGTCTCGATCTCTCTCTTTCTGAACATTCGTTGGAGAAACAACACCAAACTGAATATTTCTAGTGAACAAAAATACATAAAAGTGTTCAATACTGAACAATCATATGTTCATTAATGACGTTAACATTGTTAAAAATCTTTTTAAAAAAAATTGTTTAATTGCTTGTTTAAGATCAGCAGAAACAAATCTCTGTATGTACATAATCGTTAATGAACATTCTTCAATGTTCACTAGTGAAAATTCTGTTTATAAATGGACATTCTTCCTATATTGTGCATTAACGAACATTCTTCAGAATTCATACAATAACATATCGTATCTCAATTTTGCACCAAAATCAAACAAAACAAACATATTCTGATGATCGATAATGCTAGAATAAACTACTTTCAAACATCAATTAGGATTAAATACATTACAAATAAAATTACATTTAGTGGCACAAATTTTTAGTGGCATATTGCTTTTGTGCCACTATAGCATGCTTTTAGTGTCACTTTTTTATGCTATTATAACTTTAATTAGATGTAGTGACACTTATATTTTATGACGCTATTCCCTTATCTATCATTAATAGTTTATCAAGAATTTTTAAAACCTTATATTTGAAACACCAAATCTAAAAAGAATTAAAAACATTTCATTGTAAATGGCCAAAATTAAATTCTTACCACCGCCTCCTTCCAAGCGGAAAAACGAAAATTACCCCTAATAATTAGAAAATCTCGCTTCTTCACAAGTGAACCCTAAATTCATTTTTCAATCAAATCTCCAGACCACGCCTATGTCTCCCTCTTCGAGTTCTTATTCCCAAATCTAACTTTCGTCTTCCTTGAGCCCTCGACACATTGATAATCCACGACAACAGAGACGTCGGTCGTCTTTGACGTGAGTGACCTAGATCGCTCAGCTCCGCCACTGCTTCGCTCCGCTCCGCCCTTGCAGCGCTCTGCTGCTAAATCGCTAGACCTGAGTGACCTAGATCGATCGTCCCCTCCTCCTTCATCGTCGCCCTTCACAGCCCAAGCGAAGCACTTATTGGCGAGGTTATTGTTTTCCGTTCTCAATTCTCAATCTCCGGTCTGTCACCGATTTATGTAAGTTGCCTTTCTTCTGTTTATAGTTTACCAAGAATAATCTCCTCGTCGTTAGATCCCCGGTAGTTTTTAATGTTTATTAATCGCAGTAGTTATAAGGTTTATGGCTCCAGTTGTCTCAATTTAGAACTAATTATTGGCCTAATTGTAACCTTATAGCGTTGAGGATAACAAAACAACCTCCTGCATAAATTTTCACCTCTTTATGTACATTATTGAGAACTTGCCTCTGGTTCACTTATTTGTGGCTTAGACAAGTTATTGTAACAATATTATCTATGACTCATTACTTCTTTGTGTTTTCTTTCAACAAAACACTATTTTCTAAACTTCACAGAACTGAAAGGATACATATAAACTTCAGAAAAAATAGTAATAAACTTTTTATTTATAAGCAATGTGAAATCAAGTAAGAAAATTGGGTGAAAGACATTCTTTATAGTGTTATACAAGTAATAGACTTCACAGTCCTGGCTCTGCTTCTACAATTAACAGTCCTGTTTGCACTCCTTTATCTGATAAGGTGGAAGAGTCAACAATCGGTCAAAGGGAACAAAAGGCAACAAACCCGTACCTCAATCCCCTCTTCAAATTTTAGGTGAGACATTATATGAAGCCATAATATGTTCACAAGTTAGCATTATCACCTTTACCTGACCCTTTTTCTTTTCAAATGTTTACTAAGATTTAGTGGTGGACTTAATTATTGTTATTTAAGGGAATTGAAATTTTGGTAAGTTTTTATTGTTTCATTTCAAAGCTATTTTATTAATTGTAAAAAGAATGGTTATATACAAATTATATACCTCAGACTAAACTATAATTGATGGAAGTTTCTAACCTTTTCTTTTGACAAAGAAATTCATCATTCTCATTACACATGTTGAAGATGGTATTGTTGATTTGAATAATGTCGCTGATACATTGGAGGTACCTTTTTATGTGAATTATGTTCTATGTGCTTTTTTGTGATAGATTAAAAAAATTATAATGGTCGTACAGGTGCAAAAGAGGCTAATATATGATATAACAAATGTTCTTGAAGGCATTGGTCTAGATGAAAAGAAACTCAAGAACAGAATCCGATGGAAGTAAGCTTTTTTTTCTTTTTGTTTAATATAACAAATACCACTTTAGTGAAAATTTATAACACACATTCGATTTTTTAGAATTATACAAGTGATTTATGCTTTTTTTATGTGTCATATGTGTTCGTGATATTCTTACATGTTTTTATGTGATATATTATGATTATATGATAGGAAATTGTTCGTAAGTTGGATAACAAGCGGAGCAATTATACAAAGTTCGAGATCAATCAAGTTCCATGTTTATTCTTCAACAAATATTTAGTTTGATAGTTTTATGTTTTGAGTATGACTACAACATTTAGACTTATTAAATTTTTAGTACGACATTTGTGTTTTAAATACTACAAATATTATTGTTAGATAAGTTTGAATTGAAAAAGTGGCAGTGTCATTCCATTTATTATGTTAATTGTCTTATTATTAATTTATGAAAAAATAGTTTTCATAATTACATTTTAATATAATTACTTTTATAAAAACGTGCTACTAAAAGCATGAAATCAATATTTTTTTAGAAACTTATTAGTGGCATAAAAATAGTGCCACTAAAATCCATAGATGATATAGTGGCATAATAAAAAAGTGTCACTAAAACCATTTAGGCTGCAGCGACACAACCAAAATGTGCCACTATAGGTCTTTAGTGGCATCGCTTCTAGTGACACTTTTTTTTTGTGTCGCTGATTGCATAGCAGGCTTTTAGTGGCATTTTTTGGGTTTTTAGTGGCACTTTTTGTATTAAATGACATTTTATTTGTAGTGATAGTTACCTTTAGGTCGATATCATTGTAGAATGCATATGACTAGATGAGTTCAAATCCTTGTTCTCATTATTCTGACTACACATCTGCGAGCCTTTTGAGTATCAGACTTCAAATATGCTTTTGGTCACGATTCTTGCTTCAGATCCAAGTAGTCGTGTTGCTGTGGGTGTGGTTGAGCATTCGAATTACAGTAAATTCATATTTACGTGAAAGTTTTTTTGCAATCGATAAACAATATGCTTATGATACCGGAGGAATCAATAAACAATATCACTTGATTTTTGCAATCGGAATGATAGGGCTGAGATATGGAATTGATTCGATGAATGAAAGCTTGATATCTGTTCGCGAGAATTACGCTGTTGTGTAACGACCGTTTTTCAAAAAAAAAAAAAAATGTGAATAGTAACTACGGCATGAATAGTAACTCCGGCATGAATAGTAACTCCGGCGTGAATAGTACCCGAAAAATGAAGTAAGCGCTTACCTCGTGATGACGTCAACGATGATGTCGTGATGACGTCGTGATGACATCGACGATGACGTCGTGATGACGTCGTAAATAGTGTTTTCAAGCCCTATAAATAGAGGCCCAACCTCTTCATTTCAACCCACAATAAACACCAAACAACCTTACGATATCGAGGAGTGTTCTGGTGAGGAAAATAGGTCGGGAGGAGTTAGGAGCGAGCGGTAGCTGGTAACGAGGTGGTCGGGAAGTGTTGAAAGAGCGGAACGGGAAACGTGCCAAGGCTTTGCAAAAACGCCAATCTTAAGTGAGTAATTGCTATCGTATTTCTCTAGTAGTTTATAAGTGTTAAACTATAAAATGTAGAGGTTATATTATTCGTAATTCCAAAAATAATACCGAGTTATTTACTTACGAGGATGGTGTCTAGGCCGATTACTTGGGATCTGGTTGTTGGATTTTCCGAAAGGCTAAAATGCTGAAAGGATCCTGCCACCCCAACTAATCTTCTACCTGGCTATCCTTTACTTGATAAATCACGAGGTATCATGTTGGAATTATGGAAGAATTTAATGATGCAACTATAAGATAGTTAAGGAGTAAAGAGTGATAAATGTCTTACGGTGTTAACAGTTAAAGAGGGAATACGGAGCAGAGATAAACGCTGTAGTCGATTATAATCAGGTGAGTTTCTCACTACATTGTGTGGACGTTATATGTGCTTTACTGTATTTTGTGTGCTTACAAGATGTTTATAATATGTTGGTGAATTGTACCAAGTTGTGTGTATATACCTTCCTGTTATAATTGTATGGGTTGGGTTATGGTGTGTGTGGGCTCGACGTACTGAGTAATATAGAGATACGTGCAAAATACACTGAGCAGATACGCATGACTCGACGTACAGGGTATGCGCGGCTCTAAGTGCTGAGCAAGGGAATTAGATTTACTGAGCAGATACGTATAGGAGGTTATAATCTAATATACCGGGTAGAGCATAATATGTGACATGTGGTTGTATTTTTCCTGTTAGGGGTAAAGTATGTGTAGCTGATATGCTGTGTAGTTGTTGGAACTCACTAAGCCGTGTGCTTATCCTTTCCCTTTTAAATTACCATTTCAGGTTGTACAGGTGAAAATGACGGACAGGCATGACGGGTACACACTGATGCTACTTATGTGGAGATTTATGCGGTGAATTGATGTTTAAATGATTTCTAAATATCTTCAAAATGTTAATTATTGAATAAGTTGATATTTATTTAAATGAAGATGCTTTATTAAAAACCGGGTGTTACAAGTTGGTATCAGAGCCAAGGCTTGAGTGAATCAGACTCACTTGACGGGTTTTGATCTCAAGCTTGAGACTTAAAAGTTTTCTTTGGAAATATTTTTACAAGAAATTATAAGTTGTAAGGGGTTAAATGAATGTTGTTGCAAAGCCGCAGTGTGTACCGTCAGCCGACGTCAATGGGGAAAAGGTTAAGTGCTTAGTCTTTGTTGCTATTTATGTAATATATGTGTGCTTAAATGTCATTACAGTGTAGGCAGTAGGAACTAAATAGTCCTAGAATTTTTGAGTTGGCCAAGTTGCATGTTCCTTGATAAGTGATATCCATAAGGTAAATCCTTTTTATTTTGAAAGATTTTCTATGACTATGTTCGTAAAACAACCTAAGGTATAGGTGGTAAAATTATCGTGAGAAGTGAATTGGGGACTTCTGGACAAGTTCTGAAACGAACGAGGGTAGGTGTGGAAGATAGTAGTAGAGCTCCTACTATTGAAAGCACAGGATCCGCGTTCGAATCAGGAGTTGGTCGTAAGGAATCCAATACACTGAGGGTATAACTAATTGGTTTATATGCTGATAAGCTGTATTTATACTATCCAATCTATTGATTGGCAATCATAGAATTTATTAGGAATAATTGGGACGCTGGTTGGGGTACTCGAACGATTTAGAATCTGGTGACGTTTCTTTTCTTAGTAGTTAATTAGTGAACAGTTGATGTGACTATGGTGGATGAGCTGTGTAAAAATGATACGTTAAGTCCCTTCGTTACTAAGAAAAGCACAGATAATGGATGATAAAAAGAAGATGTTGATTGCTAGAATAGTCGATTTTGATTGACTATAAATAAACGTATGTTATTTAGAGAAGAGCATAAGTCGCAAATTTCATTTCCAGATATGGAGATATATGTGAGGCTTCCAGGTCATCTACAGTTGCTGGTTAACAAGTTTTATATACGAAGTGTGTCAGACGACTGTAGTACGATAATGATGAAGGCTGAGGATGTATGTGAGCGTATCAGCAGAAATTGGGATCCAGTAACTGGATGGCATAATTTGGAAGAAGACATACGTGAACTAAAGCAGTATATAGATGTGAAAAATATACGTACAGATATACGTGTACATGCTAGAAACATAAGGTTTTATACGTGGTGTCGTATGTTTGCGGAATTAGAGTTTTATCCTTTCCCGTACAAGAGAAGTACATGTATACGGGATGGACATATAATAACAACTCGTGAGAGTGCAGATGACATAGTGGTGTGGCGTAAGGGTATTCATGTAGGTAGTGAATACTATGAACGAATGTATCATAATAGGCTAGATGTGGCCTATCAGTGTATCATGTACTTAAAATCTGTTAGTATATGAAAATAATAAGTTGAGAAAATATTGCTAAATGGCCAAGATAACCATCTTGTTAGCATATGTGTGTTGGGTAATAGACTAAGTGAATACCTCTTAAGTAGGTAACTCGTAGGCAAGTAACCGTGGATAAACTGTGTCGGTAGCTGGTTGAATATCTAGTTAATATTAGCTGTGCGGACGAATACGTAAGTATTAAGTGGTGATAACCATGGATATGGTATCCTATGGTGGGTGGAGATTTTGTAGTTGTATGTGGAGGCTGAGCTGATATGAGGATTCTTGGTGTCATGTGGTTGGTTGCAGAGCTGTGCAGTCGTATGTGTGTTAATCGTTAAGCCTTTAGAGCGAAAAGCTGTTTATTATGTGGGGCCACTTATACTTGTAGTTGGGACCACTTATTAGGTGGGGCTACTAGTATTGTGGTTGGGACCACTTATGCGATGGGGCTACTTGTACTTGTGGTTGGGACCACCTATTCCGTGGGGCCACTGGTAACTTGTAGTTGTGACCATTTATTCTGGGGGTTAATAGTACTTGTGGTTGTGACCACTTATTTAGTGGGGCCACATTTGGTAAGACCACATATGTGTTGTGGATCTTATGAGCAGTAATTGTGGTGGGACCACATACAAGTGTTGTGATGGCTTTATTGGCTGGCAGTTCTAACACACATACAGTCGGGTGTCTGGTGAATAGCTGAGCTGTTGAGGTTGTGAATAGCAGGGGTTGTGATATGATGTGGAGAACATGTGATTATGATTATACGATGCATAACAAGTACCTTGCATCCATGATGTCAGTATTGTATTGCGAGTATATGAGATTACATAACGAGTACTTATTAGTCTCAATAGGCTGGCTTAGTTGATTAGAGGTGGTTAATGTGCCAGTATTGTAATACCCTTTGGGTTTACTAATACAACCGTATTGTGTTGAAATAGAGAATGATTGAGTGGAAGAATAAGTGTATGTCAACGTTGGAGATTCCAGGGACGGAATCTTATAAAGGGAGGAGAACTTGTAACGACCGTTTTTCAAAAAAAAAAAATGTGAATAGTAACTACGGCATGAATAGTAACTCCGGCATGAATAGTAACTCCGGCGTGAATACTAACTCCGGCGTGAATAGTACCCGAAAAATGAAGTAAGCGCTTACCTCGTGATGACGTCAACGATGATGTCGTGATGACGTCGTGATGACATCGACGATGACGTCGTGATGACGTCGTGAATAGTGTTTTCAAGCCCTATAAATAGAGGCCCAACCTCTTCATTTCAACCCACAATAAACACCAAACAACCTTACGATATCGAGGAGTGTTCTGGTGAGGAAAATAGGTCGGGAGGAGTTAGGAGCGAGCGGTAGCTGGTAACGAGGTGGTCGGGAAGTGTTGAAAGAGCGGAACGGGAAACGTGCCAAGGCTTTGCAAAAACGCCAATCTTAAGTGAGTAATTGCTATCGTATTTCTCTAGTAGTTTATAAGTGTTAAACTATAAAATGTAGAGGTTATATTATTCGTAATTCCAAAAATAATACCGAGTTATTTACTTACGAGGATGGTGTCTAGGCCGATTACTTGGGATCTGGTTGTTGGATTTTCCGAAAGGCTAAAATGCTGAAAGGATCCTGCCACCCCAACTAATCTTCTACCTGGCTATCCTTTACTTGATAAATCACGAGGTATCATGTTGGAATTATGGAAGAATTTAATGATGCAACTATAAGATAGTTAAGGAGTAAAGAGTGATAAATGTCTTACGGTGTTAACAGTTAAAGAGGGAATACGGAGCAGAGATAAACGCTGTAGTCGATTATAATCAGGTGAGTTTCTCACTACATTGTGTGGACGTTATATGTGCTTTACTGTATTTTGTGTGCTTACAAGATGTTTATAATATGTTGGTGAATTGTACCAAGTTGTGTGTATATACCTTCCTGTTATAATTGTATGGGTTGGGTTATGGTGTGTGTGGGCTCGACGTACTGAGTAATATAGAGATACGTGCAAAATACACTGAGCAGATACGCATGACTCGACGTACAGGGTATGCGCGGCTCTAAGTGCTGAGCAAGGGAATTAGATTTACTGAGCAGATACGTATAGGAGGTTATAATCTAATATACTGGGTAGAGCATAATATGTGACGTGTGGTTGTATTTTTCATGTTAGGGGTAAAGTATGTGTAGCTGATATGCTGTGTAGTTGTTGGAACTCACTAAGCCGTGTGCTTATCCTTTCCCTTTTAAATTACCATTTCAGGTTGTACAGGTGAAAATGACGGACAGGCATGACGGGTACACACTGATGCTACTTATGTGGAGATTTATGCGGTGAATTGATGTTTAAATGATTTCTAAATATCTTCAAAATGTTAATTATTGAATAAGTTGATATTTATTTAAACGACTTTTTTTTTTGAAAAAGTTTGCACCTGTGCAAAAAAAAAAGTATAAATACACTTTTTTTCAAGTTTTTTTTATGGATGTCTTTCTAACATATATTTAAGGCGTTTTATAAAAAAATTTTTGAAAAAAAGTGTACGTATAAAAAGTTTGCACATGTGCAAATTTTTGTCAAAAAAAAAAGTCGTTTTTTTTCGATTTTTTTTTTTCGGAAATGCTTAAATATGTGTGTTTTAGAGGCATATATATATATATATATATATATATATATATATATATATATGGTCGAGATCATGAGAGAACCTAAAAAAACCTAGGAACCTAGGAACTTTTTTTCTACACAATATTTTTAAAAAAAAATTGCATCCAATTTTTTTATTTAAAGCGTCTAAGAGATTTCTAAACCCTAAACCCTAAACCCTAAACCCTAAACCTAAACCCTAAACCCTAAACCCATATGAAATAAAATAAAAAAATGATTTTTTTGCATCCAATTTTTTTATTTAAAGTGTCTAAGAGATTTCTAAACCCTAAACCTAAACCCTAAACCCTAAAACTAAACCCTAAACCCTAAACCCTAAACCCTAAACCTAAACCTAAACCCTAAACCCTAAACCCTAAACCCATATGAAAAAAAAATTAAAAAAATGATTTTTTTTTGAAATTTTTTTTTGATATCTTCTAGATGCATCATAACAAAAATTTTGGTATATATTTTTTTTAAAAATATTGTGTAGAAAAAAAGTTCATAAAATGGGTTTTTAGGTTCCTAGGCTTTTTTAGGTTCTCAATTGAACTTTACCCTATATATATATATATATATATATATATATATATATATATATATATATATATATATATATATATATATATATATATATATATATATTGAACGACAAATCTATCCTACTCCTACTCCTTGTTATGTTAGTGCTAGGGTTTGAACCCATGACCTCCTTGTTAGTAATCACCTTGTTAGCCAAGTGACCTAGCCCCAACTTGTATATATATATATATATATATATATATATATATATATATATATATATATATATATATATATATATATATATATATATATATATATATATATATATATATATATATATATATATATATATATATATATATATATATATATATATATATATGTATTGAGTACCAAAAAGCTTTATTGTCTCTGATCCCCGTAAATCCATCTTTTAGTCGATAGACCTGCCATCGTTTAAAGCCATATATCTCTTTCAAAGGTATAAGTGGTCCTCAAAACCCCACTTTTCATTTTGCTTTTTTAGAATGTACTTTCTATCCATTTCTGACATCAGATTTATGTTATTTATTTTAGATAGTAGACAAGATTTGGGTCCTCCATAACAATATGGATGATCAACATTTAGGTATGGTGGGTACTGGTGGTGATGACGGTCGTGCTTTTACAGATATGTTGGTGTCTCTTTCCGGTGACCAGCACCACCAGATGAAAGTGGAGATAGCCAACCACCCTCTGTACCAAGAGCTTCTCTCCGCCCACATAGGATGCCTCCGTGTTGCCACACCAATCGATCAACTGCCGCTCATCGATAGCCAGGTTTCCAACTTGCAGCATCGACTCCTCTCCTACAACTGCGACCACCACCACCCCCCTATCTCCCCTGAGGACCGTCGTGACCTTGATAATTTCTTGGTAAGTTTCTTGAATAGTTTTCTTCTTGTTATTCTGTTTATTAAATTTTCATCTTATATCATTAAAGCAAATTACATCAATGGAACAGGCACAGTATTTGGTGGTTTTATGTGCATTTAAAGATCGCCTGCAACAACATGTTAGAGTTGATGCGGTTGAGGCTATCATGGCCTGCCGTGAAATTGAGCACAGCTTACAAGCTATCACCGGTACCCTCTTTCTTCCTTGCACATTTAAGTATGAATATTTCAGCATATATTCGCACACACATAGATGTATGGTATAGGTTTAACATTCTTGCAGTTGAAAATGTCTAATATTCGTCTAGATTTAGGACACCACCCAAGCGATATGTTTATCTGAGCACAATTACAATATGCATGAATAAGCCACGTTAATGGATAATTACTGCACCTAAATATTGGGAAGATAATCGGTTTTATATATTTTGAAGTTTTTATCTTGTATTTGACATTATTGATAAATACTAAATGTTTGTTAAATTTGGGATCAAATATTTTATCATGTTTGGGTGCGGTTTCGTGGACGGCACAAATATCATCACCCTAGATAAAATCAATGGAAAAACAATAAGAAAACTATTAGTTTTAGTATATTAAGGTGGGTGTAAGGAGAAGGAATATGGAGTTTGTTGGGTAGATAGGAGGGAACAAAACATGGACAATTAAATTATCACCACCAACTATAGTTTAGGCTAATCATTGGCCATGACTCACTATTCTACGATTACTTAACATCAAAATAAAGCAACTTAAGTTGGGGCTCACCAACTATGGATTGAACATGACAACTCAAAGAGCCAGAATGAGTCGAACTTGTGATTTTTTGCAAATAATTTATGATGATTATATATATATATATATATATATATATATATATATATATATATATATATATATATATATATATATATATATATATATATATATATATATATATATATATATATATATATATATATATATATATATATATATATATATATATATATATATATAGATTGTATAACTTATTGACTTACACATATGCATATATATTGTCTTTTAAAATATGGGTGTTTGGTGTATTTTTATTTGAATGAATGAATTGACCCTCTTCCACATACATGGTTTGAGACAAATATATATGTTCTCTTAGCTTAAAGGGCCTATTTAGCATCATTCTTAAAATTTAATGAAGGAGCCGATGCTAAAATTTACACATACACTAGAAATAAGTTAATGTCGAAACCCAAGATTTAAGCGAACGGCGAACCAAAGGGAAAACTTACATATTCTTCATAGAGAAATTACTCGAAAGCTCTTTCAAACTGCACATGCATTAATGTACTCATGTAATAGTAAATTTGCATCGTACATATGTACTATTTCATTACTGCAAAAAAGAAGTTAAGCCTCACCTTGAAAACAGTACCATGTGAAACTTGGAAATTTTTATTCACCCATAACAATTTGTGTAGGACTGATTTTAGATCACTCGATATAACTGTTATAAGTTAAAATGGTATAATAAAAAAATCTACTAAAATTGGTAGATTTATATACATAAAGTCAAAATTAATAAGAGATACCAGGTTCTTTAATCCATTAAAATTAATAAATTTTGTACATTTTTTTTAAGAAAAGCTTGATACATTTATAATGACGATGTATCATTAAAAAATCATTTTCAACCATTGACCTCATATATAGTTTTTTTTTTTTTTTTTTTTTTTACTTTGTCAAATCATGTTTACTAATTTTATCAAACAAATACTATTAACTCAAACATTATCCACAAACTAAAAAAAGCTTGACTAATCTACTAAAATCTTTGTGAAATATATTATAAAACCCCTCCTTTTTAAGCATATTTAATATTTGTAAAATTAAAATGATACTTAATACTAATATTGAATAAAACCAATATATTACAATACACAAAATTAAAATAAATACTACTAAGTCTACAATCCATATTTCTGGTTTATCTAGTTGCACAACATTACTTATGTAATTATAAAAATAAAAAAGTAAAAATATCATGACTTTTAATAAAATAAAATGTTTGATATTGTTAACTCGAAAACAACTCATTCATATTATTCATATGGTAAAAACCATTTTTAGAAGTGATTATTAATATTAAATCTCTTAAAAAAAACGTTCTATTGAAAATGCCCTAATGAAAATATAAAAGAAACCTATGTAATATTAGCGACGAAAAATTGTTGCTATAGGATAAAACTTCAGATATACTTGTTGTAAACATTCCCAAATCCCAATCCGGTTATCCTTCTAGAAGAGGACACTGTTCCCACTTCACATCACCTATTCCCTGTATAAAAATTGGGTTAGATTACAACATTCCAATTTTTTGACTTCGATCCAACTTTTAATATCCAAACTTATAAGATTTAAATATAATATTTATTATTTTAAAATATTTAATCTTAAATGATTATTATTAGGTTATAAGTTAACTATTCCACTATCTGTTTTGCATATTTCATATTCGTATTGGTATATATTATTATCTCATCGTAAAATAAGTACAATCTCTTATTAAATAGATAGTTTTATTAGGGTGGGGGAGTAATACTCATTGAACTCACGCATCATGTCAGCTTTTTTCTATCTTCTCACTTCCATCTTTCCTTATCTTTCACCAATCTTTCACTCATGGAACCAGTACCCACTGAACCCACAATGCCAAATCAGATTTTCGATTTTTAAATGCATTTATTAATTTAATAAATGAATTTTAACATTTAATTTAATATTATAAATAATAATAAAATGCAATTAATAAAATAAAAATCACAAATAACATTAAATTCAAAAGTCAAAGAACATTTAATTAAAAAAACACACCATTAAAAAAAATTAAAAACAACCTAAATACGGGTAAATAATACCAAAAATAAGAATATATATATATATATATATATATATATATATATATATATATATATATATATATATATATATATATATATATATATATATATATATATATATATATATATATATATATATATATATATGTGCGGGATGAGTCGGGTTCACCATCCCAAACATCAACCCCCAAAGCTTGAAACTGCCGAAACCGAAGAGGAGGGGGGCAGCGGTACCGGCGATACCACCCCAACCCAACCCAATCTTTCGCCGAACCCGCGTATTACTCCGAACACCTTTAGAGGGGTTGGCGTCAATACCTAAAATGCAGGTCACAAATCACAAAATAAAGTGAACTTGTAACCAAACTTAATAAAAACCATTACTTTTGATTGGGAAAAAAGTAATTGAAATCTTAGAAAATTCTAAAAGTAAGTTATTATATATTTCTTAAAATATTTCATTTAATATTATACAACGAACAAAAGGAGTGAATGATTAAAAAGTTTGGTTTTTACAACGTTTCCTTCTCAATCATACATGAACTAAATAGATAACCTTTCTTTTTTTTTTTACATCAAAAAGAAAACGAACAATTTGACCATGGTTTTCGTTTTCTTTATTTCTTTATTTTTTGTATCAGCTAAGGTTGCCAATTTTATATCAAATAAAATCAAATAATATGTTATCAGCTAAAACACGAAAGTTGGTATTAATACACTACCGGGTAAAACATTTGTTCTAAAGAAAATATGTGTTGGTTTTTATTTTTTGTTTTTAATTTTATATTAGTTTTTTTTTTGTATATATAATTACCAATTTGTACCAACCAAATTTGCCGGTACCCAAACTAGTTGAAACCAAGAATATTTGATATGATATCAGTAATTTTATTTGTGTACCAACTATAGTTGCTCCAGACTACCGTACACAATTTAAGAAAAAAAAAGTTGTTGACATGGTACTATATTCATCACTAGACTATTAGCACTTGTTTTCCTTTTAAATAGACATCGCAAATTAAGTTTGGTCTTTTCTAATGTATTTTTGTAATCAAATTCAGGAGTAACCCTTGAAGAAGGTTCAATGGCAACAATGTCGGACGACGATGAAGAAGAGATGGGAATGGATTTTTCATTAGACCAGTCAGCAGCCGCTGATATGTTTGGTTTTGGTCCTCTTCTCCCTACTGAATCGGAACGAACTCTTATAGACAGAGTTCGTCAAGAATTGAAAATAGAACTTAAACAGGTTCACAGTTCACACTTAACACTGCTTACGCATACACATACACATACACATAAACATACACACAACCACACATTTAAACCATATGATCACTTGCATTTATACAGGGATTTAGATCAAAAATAGAGGATGTAAGAGAGGAAATATTGAGAAAAAGAAGAGCTGGAAAATTACCTGGTGACACTACTTATGTGCTCAAAGATTGGTGGCAACAACATTCGAAATGGCCATATCCAACTGTAAGCACTAAATATTTTCACATAGAAATAGATGAATGTTTGGAGTATTATACGTGCCTACTTATAATCATATTTCATGTTGTAATTCAAAAACTTATAGGAAGAAGACAAGGCAAAACTGGTGGAAGAAACCGGGCTACAACTCAAGCAGATCAACAACTGGTTCATTAATCAACGGAAAAGGAATTGGCACAACAATTCGAATTCCATGACGACCCAAAAATCAAAGCGCAAACGATAGGGGAACCTTCATTTTAATAGTGCAATTATGGTTGAGGGATTGTAAATTGTAGTAGTCTCAAATATGTATTTTCGTTTGAACAATATATATGGTAGTCATCGCGCGTATATGATTACTTTTTAACACATTTCAATTTTAACATTGGGATAACAAAATTATTCTCTCTTTTAACTGCCGACAAATCTACTATTTGAAATTTACCCATTATGTACTTTATATCCTTGTGACCCATTATATGATTTTTTTTTTTTTTATTACAAATCGACCCTAAGGTATATGTATTTAGTTACCAATCTAGTCCATAACTTTTTTTTACAAAGGTGTGTTTTTGTAACATTTCTTCTTTTTTTTTTATATTCTTTACTCCGAAAATAAGTTTCTTTTTGTTTTACTTCCTATATATACGTTTCATTTTTTAATTTCGTATTTTGCATGTTTTTAATAGGGTTAATAATACAAAAGCCATTGTAGTTAGGGTTAAATGTTGAAAAAACCATTCTTGATTTTTTTGGGGCGTTAAAGCCCTTCTTGATTTGAGAAATGTCACAAAAGCCATTATGGTTAGGTCTAAGTGTCAAAAAACCTATTCCATATTCTTTTAGGGTATTAAAGCCCTACTTGATTTGGGAAACAGACACTAAAGCCACTGTGATTATGATTAAGTGTTAAAAAAACCATTACTGATTAAATATGTATATAAACTTTCACCTGCATACCAGTATTGGTTCTATGACACCCATATGGAATATATCAACATTCATGGATCTAAGTCATCTATGTAGTCAGTTATAGATGGTATGTAGGTGAAAGTTTAAATACATATTTAATCATGAATGACTTTTTAACACTTAGGTGGTGTTGTTTTTTAAGAGGTAAGCAGAGAAAGCGAACTTATTTTGAATCATATCAAAGCATTAGAGAAGCACGAATGAAACAGTTAAATGTTCTACAATCTGCAGACCATAATTGCAGACATCTACAGAAAAAGAGGTGAACCAAATGTCTGCAATCTGCAAGAAAAAAAACTGTTTGTTTTTTTAAAGTCTGCGGAGTACTAAAATAAAATAAATTATTTATCAAATTATATATTTTTGTATATCTAACCTTTTATTTTGTCAGTAACTTTTTATCAATAATCATCTATAATTTATATAAAAATACTTTATTTTTAAAGTTAGAAGAGGTTAGAAGACGCAAAAAGACTTAGGTCCATGTTTGCGAGAAGAAGAGGGCGTGCAGACATTTTAGGTATACGGTCTTCTAACAAACAACCAGTCTGCAAAGGCAAACATCTGTGCACCGTCTACAGGCTGCAGACAAAATAGGTCAAGAAGATCTACAGACAAAAAACAAACACCCCCTTAGCCTTAACCGAATAGCTTTTGTGCCATTTTCCCAAATCTAGAAGGGCTTTAATGCCCTAAAAATCTATAATTTCTTTTTTAACACTTAGTCCTAACCATAATGGATTTTGTGACGTTTTTCCAAATCATAAAGGGCTTTAATACTCTAGAAAAATCATAAATGACTTTTTCAACATTTAGTCCTAACCACAATGGCTTTTGTGTTATTAACCTTTTTTAATATCTTTTTACATGCTTTTTGACTTTTAAGTTATTTACAATTTGAAAAAGAAGTTGTAAAACTGAGTTTTCTCTAATTTTTTTAACTCTTATATATTCTTCGAAAAAAGTTGGAAATTTTTTTTTGAGCTTAATTTTAACAAGTTTTACATGTTTTAAAACGAGTTGTAAACAAGAATGTGTTATAAGTTAGAAAAACCGAACTTGTAATTTCTAGAAAATGAAATTGTAATAAATGAAGTCGTAAAAAGTAGGTTAAGCCAAATTTCAGAAATATTAAAAAACGAGCTTTAATAACAAAACTTAGAAAAAAATTTATAAAAAAATGGAAATTCAAGAACCAAATTCATAATAAAAAGTAGAACCTAGGTAAAATTTAAAAGAAAATATGGGTAAATCTGAGAAACCTGATATAATAGGTTAAACTTATGTTTGAAGTCATATTCATCAAATATATGTTAATTGTCCACTTCTGAATGTGTTCTTCCAATGTACTTCTTTGTCCAAAATTCTTTTTAGGCTTCAGATGCTACCTCATACCTCATACCTCCTTTGACTATGAAAGGGGCCTGACCCTCTTTACCCCATAATTGTGATGGTTGGGATCAAACTTGTTCTTATACAAGTGTGCACTCTACAGCACTTGACTTATATTATATCATAGTTCAAGTCCAATATGACACTCATATAAATTTTAGTTGAACTAAACGGTCAGATGATAGTTTAATCACCAAAAGTCCTCCTTATTTTAATACAGCCTCTAAATTTACACAATATATCAAACACAAACTTTGTGCATATATGAAAATGTAGAATCGATTAAATTTTCATATTAGTACATTGCACATTCCAAATATTCAAAAATAGGGTCTTCCAAGGATTGAACTTGTCACACAATTTTGAATATTCCTCATTTGTACATTGACCATTTGAAGGACCATCGTATGGGGCTCTTTTCTTTTACTATGCAAGGGGCCTGACCCTCTTTACCCCATAATTCGTGATGGTTGAGATCAAACTTTTCTTATACAAGTGTGTACTCTACAGCACTTGACTTATATTATATCATAGTTTAAGTCCAATATGACACTCATATAAATTTTAGTTGAACTAAATGGTCAGATGATAGGTTAATCACCAAAAGTCCTCCCTATTTTAATACAGCCTCTAAATTTACACAATATATCAAACACAAACTTTGTGCATATATGAAAATGTAGAATCGATTAAATTTTCATATTAGTACTTTGCACATTCCAAATATTCAAAAATAGGGTCTTCCAAGGATTGAACTTGTCACACAATTTTGAATATTCAAAGATAAATTATGCACAAATTTCTAATTCGTATAGTAAGTAGAACTTGACACAAGTTCAATAAAATCACACTTATTGTTGAATTGGACTTCTAAACTCATCTAGTTACCAAAACTTGACGTTTGAATACATTTCATGTTTCTATACGCAACACATTTACATAATATACATGTTTTACATACTATCAATGGAATTATTAAGAAGATTTTTTTGATCCTTGCCTTTGCAAGTTTAAACGCATACATAAGATGTTTCTAAATGTGTTCCAATCTTTAACTGTAAGCTTTCCTCATTAAATACATTTTCTAATGTCATATTTGATTTTAACTAAAATCACACCATTTGTGATTAATTTCCTAATCATGTTATATCCAATCGTCTAGAAAATGCATTGTAAACTTGGATATATGTATTACCCAAGATGACATCGTTATCACATTCAATATAAATAGGTGCAATCCGCTTTGGCCACATTGGAATCTCATAAACTAAATTTCTTAACTATTTTCATCCTTACCCGTAGTGGTTAACACCACAAACTCAACTCATATTGCATCGATAAGTTTGAAATTCAAGTTTGCTTATTGGAAGCTAAATCGATGACACCTACCCTAAGAAAAAAATACCCAACTACTTATGGAGAAATGATCCTCTATGTTAGATATCAGATGTGCATCAAAGTAACCTTCTAAGACCTAAGTATACCAATATAACTGAAATTATAACTCATTGTCCCCTTGCAACCCTAGCATTAACAATCGACCCATCAAACTCGATTTTCTTCTTGAATATCCATTTACAACCAAAAGGTTTTGAATGTGGAGGAAAACAAATAATACATAAGTGATATTTTCTAGAATTAGGCATATTTCATCATTAATAGATTCTTTCCATAAGTTGTAACTGGAGACTCTGTAGTCTCTTTAAAGATCCTTGGATCCTCATAAAGAATATATATATATATATATATATATATATATATATATATATATATATATATATATATATATATATATATATATATATATATATATATATATATATATATATATATATATATATATATATATATATATATATATATATATATACATACGGGAGACCAATGTGGCCAAAGCGGGTTGCACCTATTTATATTGAATATGATAGCGATGTCATCTTGGGTAATACATATATCCAAGTTTACAATCTATTTGAAGTTGTAAACCTAGTTATCGGTTTTCTTGAAAAGTTTAAATCAAAAACCGATCTTATATCCTCATCCACGAGACAATTGATCCATTTGTTTTTACGGGAGGTCTTAGATGTAGATAAACATCTAAGTGAATGAGAAGTAATACCAAAGTTTACCAAAGTTTGTGGAAATATGCGGAAAAATATGACAAATATTGGGGTTCGTTTGAAAAAATGAATGATTTTGTCTATTTCGCGTTGATTTTAGATCCTCAATTCAAGTTTGCGCTATTATCGTATTCCTTTAAACAAATGGTAACCAACAACGTGTCGGTGACAAAATCTTATGACTAAGTCCGAAATACAATTGAAGGTGATCGACATGGTGCGCGAGGTGGAAAACAAGATGGAGAAGCTATTTACATTCTACAAAAATAAATTCGACAATCTTGGATCGTCTCAAGAAGAAAGGCGTGACAAAGGAGTGGCTTCCGATAAAAGCGATGACAACGACTTCTTGGGTGATTTTCTTAGCATGCAAGGTGTGACATCCACTTCAATTGACTCAGAATTTAGATGGTATTTGAATGAACAAAAAGAGCCTTACGATAAATACTTCAATATTTTAAAGTATTGGAAGAAAAACGCACTGCATTTTCCTATTTTGGCTCGTATGGCGAAAGGTAAAAACTTATCACTTAATGTTTATTTAGTGATTTTTATTACATATTTGACAAAATATTAACCATATTCTTTTTAGATAGTTTGGCTATACAAGTGTCGTCGGTCGCATTGCATGCCACCTGCACAAGCACAAAATCGGTTCTACCCGGTACTGAACTGGAACTAGAACCGAGTAAAAAACTAAACCCGTATGTACCCTATATAGTCCGGTTCTCGGTTCTAACTCTCACGTCAAATCGGGTCGGTTCTTTGTCGGATCTGTCCGGGTCCTGGACCCGATCTCACCCCTATATATATATATATATATATATATATATATATATATATATATATATATATATATATATATATATATATATATATATATATATATATATATATATATATATATATATATATATATATAGGGGAGGGTTCCATTGAGAATTAAAATAATGTTGAGAACGAATCTAGGCCACTAGATGCGACAGCGCTGACGCGCGCCGCTCCACGACGACGAGCTGGGTTTTTTCGTATATGATTTATTCATATATGAATGGGTATATTCATATATGATTATTCATATAATCATATATGAATAATCATATATGATTATATGAATATTCATATAATCATATATGAATAAACATATATAAATATACATATATGGTTATGGTGGTCGGAATGGTGGTAGAGGGTGGCGTTGATGATGGTGATGGCGATAGAGGTGGCGATGATGGTGGTAATGGTGGCGACGGTGTTCGTGGGGTGGTGGTGTTGGTGGAGGTGGGTGGTGACGAAGGTGGTGGTGGTGGCGACGGTGATGGAGGTGGTAGTGGTGGCCGTGGGTGGTGGTAGCGATGGTGGAGGTGGTGGTAGCGGCGGTGGTGGGGAGGTGGCGGCGTGGGCAGTAGCGGTTGGGTGGTTGGTGGCAGTGGCGTTGGGGGAGATGGCGGCGGCGACGGTGGTGGTAGAGATGGCAGCGGCAGCGGTGTTGATGGCAGCGACGACGGTGGTGGTAGTAACGAAGGTGGTACAGGTGGAAGTGGTGGTGAAAATCATATGTGAATAATAATATATATCTCGTCGTTAGAGGTTAACGCTCCGACGGCGCCAAAGCATTAGAGCGGCAAGAAAAAAATATGTGGCTGAGATTCATTCTCGCATTCTCAACATAAATTTCATTCTCAATGGAACCTACGTCTATATATATATATATATATATATATATATATATATATATATATATATATATATATATATATATATATATATATATATATATATATATATATATATATATATATATATATATATATATATATATCATTATTATATATAAACGCCGGGTGTCTTTGAATTTAACCAGAAGAATTAATAAGGTCTAAGTCTTGGCTCTCCAAAACGAATAGAAAGCTTTCATGCGATTGCCATCTCAGCACTTTATAAAAGTAACCATATTGTATTTTTTATATAAATAAAAAAAATCCATCGTCGGTGGTGATCTTGCAGTCCAAGCAAAGTACTTAATGACTATTTCTATTTTCTTTTATAATTAAAATACCACTTTGATAAAAAAAAAGGGATCAAACGAATTAAAGGAGTCTCCACCGTCTCCCTTTCTCTTCTCACACACACATCACGAACGATACTCTCTTCGTTGCGCTTCTCCTACGTCGCCTTTGCCTCATGGTCCTCCAATAGGAGTTGCCGCCGTTTGCCCGTTTCTTGTGTTTGTCTACACACTTCATCGTCCACCTTGGCTGGCACCTCCTGCTTCCCTTTTGCCGCTGAGTCATAGAGTAGATTTGAAGAATGGTTTAGTTCGCTCTATCTGAGATCAATCCGATATGTCACCATCGCCACTCATCATCTTCTCTCTCGTTGAGAAAATCAATTAGCAATGAACAGTATTCTTTGAGTGCTTGATTCACATCTCCAACCTCAAAATGAAAGCCCTAATTTGTATGACTGGGGTTCATTGATACTTGAACTCATGAAAATTGGTTGACCGATTAGGTTTTCTCCTGGATTCGAGAGAAGACTATATATAAAGATGAAACAATTTAGAGATTTGAAATTAGCTATGATGAGCGACATCATTTTAGTTTGTTTGTATGGCGGTGCTACACGAAGAGGTGAGAGAAGACGATCAAAGGCTAACCTAGGTGGAGTAACTCACTGAATAATACACATGGTGAACAAGTCGCGACTGATTGGACAAGTTAACTGTTTGCAGTTTCCGGAGAAGTTGTCAATGGCTGGATATGGTGTTGGGTTTGGTTGTTGCTGGACCCTATGTTACCATGGATTTACTCAGGTAGCGTACACACTTCTCTTCCCGCCTTCTTCATTAACGTGATTTAGGGCTCCATATTTTTGATGTGGCAAACTAATGGAGTTATAATATTATGAAGTCTGTAATGTCAAATTCGTGCCTATGGATTGGCTTTGATACATTTTATCTATTTGGGATTTTAGGTGCTTAGTAGTTGCAGAGAAGGGAGATATGGTGCTTCAAAAGGAAACTCAATAATTTCAAGAAGGTATCATTATTAATCAAATTACAAAACGGTCCCTCTGTTTTTCTGAAATTTATCATCTTTAGTTAAAATTGAATTGTTAACTGTTTATCACTTGCAGCAAAAATAGAAAAGACCGAAACACCCCTGATTTTAGATCTTCAGGTCAGATTTCTTGTTTTTTATGAATTAGTTGAGTTTTTTTCTCTCTCACTAAATGCCATTGAATTTACATTTTGGTGAATTCAAGATTTATAATTCATTAATATTTTGATGTTTTATACATAGGTCAAACAAAGTGTCAAGTTTTCTAAGTGGTTATGGTTTTGATGACGATTAATATGTTCAAGTGCCATTAAATTTTTTACTTTTTGCAGTTAAAGGTAGTTCATGAGGTTATATAAGTAGGTAAAGATGAAAAATTTACCGCAGAAAAAGCATATCAATAGAACAAGGAACACTTTTCTTTATGTAAGGATTTTGAAAATATGGTGTTATAAAAGATAATATGGTTGTATCTTCACACAAAGATACAAATCCAGTGCATCATTGGGCCGAATTGATTTTCCGGAGCATTGACCCGATCCGGTAACAGCAGCTTGTTGGGATGGCTCTTCAGGCTGCTATTCTTGGCCATACGTCTTTCATGGTAAGTTGCTCTTGGTAATTGTCGTTTGATTATCCAGTACACGCTAACAGCCTAACACTAATTTATAATTTTTTTTATTACTTACTGAATTTTCAATTGTTTGGTGGGTGTTCCAAAGTGGCGTTTGGAAGGATCCTATTCGTCATCTTTTCTTCAACGATGTTAAAGAATATGTTTGTGATCATCGTGTGCATGAAGAGGAGGTTATCAATGAGATTTGAGAATTACAAGAAATAACAATAGACTTGCTATATTTTACCGGTAACAGCAACAATTTGATTTTATTTGCACATCCCTAATGGCAATGTACTATCATTTTATTACCTAAATATCCTCCATAGGTCGTGCTTAGCACGACCCTCTAACTTACCTAGTATATATATATGAATTCAGTTTTGTCCCTTGATCATTCAAAGAATTTGGATTTTGTACTTCCCTAGGGCTATGAATTAGGTATTTTGGTATTTGAATTGACAAAAACTACATTTCATAAAACATTGCATGCCGCGATTAAATTACGGTGTTAAACGAGACCAAATTAGTAAGTTGTATTACATAAAACCTATATACCTTCGAGACGTACACATCAAAATTAAGTATGTAATCAATTCATTTCTCCGCTAAATCCTTTGGGTTCATTTTATTTTACAACCACCCATCATCCTAAACTCGAAAGTTCATCATGTTTGGAATTATCTTGAACTGAAGTTTATATGGGGTTGGTATTTTCATTTTATTTGGAACTCTATTTAATACATAGAAAGGAGTTAACATGGATTTTCCCCAAAACCCCACTTATACATGTAAGATAACATCAAGGTAATCATTTCCTTCGTAACTCTATTTTTCCATCAAGCTAACCATTTCTTTTAAAACTTAGTTTTTCCATTTAACCACTATTTTGGTGTGGTGTGTACAGAGTGGTACGCTCTTGAATTATTCCAAGTAATAGGATATATGTGATTTAAATGTTTACCTTCTCAATCAATTTATAGAAATTTAACTAACTTTACTGATTGCAATTCAACCTTAGTTTTGAAAAGTCATTTATTTTTTCAAAGCTTAATCTTTGGTATGTTAAAATACGTGTAACAAAATTGGGTCCATCTACTTATACCCCCTCCAAAATCTAGTTTTACTCCTTAATGATTATATTTTTTTCTCTCTCTTAATAATTCTAATCATTATGCTATGATATCATATGTTGACCTATAATAATTTCACCTTATATATAAAATTCGGTTTTGAATATATTTAATAGAATAATTTCATATTGCGGCCATTTTCCCATATGCGAAATCCAATTCCTACATATATACGAACATAAATGTTACTTTATATATATATATATATATATATATATATATATATATATATATATATATATATATATATATATATATATATATATATATATATATATATATATATGTGTGTGTGTTAGCTTTTATAATTATAATGTTACCAACTAGTTTGGGTCTTTTTTTTTAATATGACCGTGATATATTGACCATATGAATTTTTACTGTAAATTAGAAATAAGTATCATTGCTTTAATATGAATTTTTACTTATCCTTCGGGAAAAATATTAATCCTTAGTTAATTTATTTTTGTTTATTTAAATCTAAAAGGTTAAACAAAATAATACTTGATACCAAATATGAGCCACATGCCAATACGAGCCAAGTTAAGCAAATTTCATCACTTAGAATGAAAAACAATCGATAAAAGTTATATATATTTTTTATTACGAAAATAAACAAAAAAAATTCAAACGTGAGGTTTAATTTGAAAACTAATTCAATTATAAGTGTTTTTAATATAACTTTATAAACATTCCTTTTATAATTTAACTACACTGACGTAAATAAGTATTTTATTTGAAATGAATTTAATTTAGTTTTTTTATTCAAAGTCATTATTGAGTTACAAAAAGAAAGAAAGAAAAGAGTGTTGAATAAGAGGATTTGCCTTTTACAAACCATGATTTCACAACACCTCGTTTCAACCAATTAAAAGACAGCTCAGACATGTAATTAATGTAATTTTACCAACAAAATAATCATTAAAGGGGTAGATGAAGAAAATCAGGAATAAGGATAGTAATAAGACCCAACAAAATTGATTACAATGATAAATAAAAGTAGGGAGAATATTTTGACACTCCCGCTTATTTTATAATGACATCCTAGTCTATATTTTGACCAGTTTTTATTGGTGTATTTAATAATTTTCTGAAGATTATTGAATGACTATTAGATATGATTAGCTAATGATTAAAATATTCATATCTAGATATCCTAGACTGGAGTGTTTTTAACAACACCCATAAAAGTAAACAAATAATTTTTAATTCCCGCGGTAGATTAAAATAAAAGTCACACATGTCACTGATACGCTGTCCAAAATGATGGAATTTTCTTTTAATATTTGGAAATCATTGTTTGCTTATTTGTTTTAAGCATACATGTATTACATGTTGTGGCATTGATATAAAATCTAAAACTAACCCAGGTCTTAACATTTCTTGGGTTTTTCTAAAATTTGCATGATCCAATCTAGCATGGTGAAGCATTAAGTTGTCAATTTTAGATGAATAAGCCAAAAAAATAGAACTACCGTAGTAGAAATTATTTTAACAACTTTCAAATGAAACATATGGTTAGAAAGGTACGCATATCCTACAAACATAATACATCTGTATAGGATATACTTATCAGATTCATACAATTATTTGAAACTGAAGCTACATGTACTAGGTTATTCAAATCCTTGAACAAATTAAAGGTCGTACAATTCACTTGTCTCTCAATAGGTAAAAATTAAACAAACAACCTCTCTTACACAAATCGGTACACCAGAATCATCCCTATGTTGAGCAAAGAATCATATTGAACCAGTTTTAACTTCTCAAATCAGACTTTATCCTGAAAACATGGCTTACACCCCCCCCCCCCCCCCCCCCCACTATCGATCTACCATGAATCATCATCATTATGTACATAAAACGACTCATGCATTATTAGTTGAACATAATTCTAAAAAGAATTATTTAGATCATTAAAACTAATATTATGGCGAAGCTTGTCTGTAGAACCTTGTCCCTGACCATTTCTTCTAGCTTTATTCTTGTTTAACTTCACTCGGTAATCATGTATGACATGCCCAACTATATTATATCTTTGTTGGATTAATCATGTCAAATTTGCAATTTCCATTTCCGTTGTTGTTTGATTTTTTTTCTTCTCCTCTAGCATATGGACAGAGGGTTGTATAGATTCAAATTTCCCTTTATTTTCTTCATTTTAATGCACATGAATAGATTGTTTTTTACATAAATAACTTCCAAGTTAAACTATAGAAATCTATTCATTTTGATGCTTCAAAATCTATTAATTTTTTTTCCAAAATGATTGTGATAAATAACACTCGATAATAACTACAAATTCATCAGTATTTAAATTTTGTAGAGGAAATTGACACAAATTGTGTAGTAGTTTATTGTATTTTTTTCCATGACAGACGTTGAATAACCTTTTCATAACTATTGAAATTGTTTACCAAGAACTTCTTGCTCAAGCATCGTCAACGATATATTTCAATTCAAATAAGTTCCTTGAAGCCTTTGTATTCTTAACATTCTGTATATATCAAACATAGAATTTGACATGCTGTTAAAGATGTAATCTTTGCAAATATAATCATAGTCATCCCATAGTTGCTTCCTAGTGTATTCTAAAGTCTTATATTCCATCACTTTTGGCATGAAGATACTCAATATATACACCCTTCAAAATTTCACCAACTTTACAAAATTTAAGGTCACGTCTTTCACATGTTTAAAGTTACTTATGGTTATCAAAATATGAATTATTAATTAAATTTGTTGGAATTATATAGGAAAATAGGGTCAACTTAATAATCAAATTGTTCTTGGATATCTTAATAAATTGTGTAAGCTTTCTCGTATTTAATAAATAATATATCATATGCTTAAGTTAACACGAATTTCAATATAAAAAATCCACAATTGGCACTATCATTTTAGGCACCAAAAAGAAAGCAATGTATTGGAGTGGTATACTATTGTTCATGTTCTTAGGGCTCATGGAGTAACATGCGGGTTGGCGTGAGATGGGCTGCGGGTTAGGGCGGTACCTCCGGTACCGCCGCCCCGTGGCTTCGGTACTGCACGATTTGGTGCTTGGCGGGTTCAATTGCTGCATGGTGAAACCGGGTGAACCCAAAGGGTTTTGTAAAAAAAAAACTTTTTATTCTTTTAAAAATTATCATCCCCATCTATATAAATACCACCTCTTCACTCCTTAAAAAAATCACACCTTCACCATTCTTTCTTCCTCTCAACATTAACTCTCTTTTACCCCTTTACAAAAAAAACCCTCATTTGTTATCCCAATTTCAATTTTATTTTAAATTGAAATGAGTTCTTCTATTTCTTCCGATTCTTCCAGTTCTTCCGGTACGTATGTTCACAACAAACTACTGGATGAACCTACGCAGTTGGTATCGACATCGTCTGATTCATCAACCGATGCGAATACGATCGTGACTGTTGCTGTAGCTGCATTTTTCATCGATCGATGTAAAGATATCATGTACGCTTGCCTAGTTTTACACAACATGATCATCTAGGATGAAGGTAGGACTATATGTCCAGTACATGATTCAGATCTCCCAACCGAAGTAGAAGTGAGCGATGGCATGATTCTCGAAATACGCAATCAAGGAATTCACCAAAAACTTCTTGCGGATCTTGTAGACCACATAGAGCATACCTACATAGCTACCTTGGATAAATAGGTTATTACTATTCCGTATTTAGGATTTCATTTCCGTGTTTTAGGTTTTAATATTCCGTATTTAGGATTTCATTTCTAGTTATTAGTTTTTTTTTTAATTTTTGTAATGGTGTGACTTTTTAATTTAATGCTATTTGTGATTTTTATTTTATTAATTGCATGTTATTATTATTTATAATTTTAAATTAAATGTTAAAATTCATTTATTAAATTAATAAATGAATTTAAAAATCGAAAATCTGATGTGTCATTGTGGGTTCAGTGGGTTCAATGGGTACTGATTTCATGGATGAAAGATGGGGAAATATGAGTAAAGATACAAGTGAGTGGAGAGAGAAAAGCTGACGTGACGCGTGTGTTCAGTGAGATGGGAGTGAACTACTCCCCCCACCCTTAGGGATACCAAAAAATGGCATATAAAAGTATTTATACTCACATTATCCAAAATTGGATAAGAATGAAGAACACAATGATTTTTTTTACCTTTTTAGTTAAATGTATTTAATTTTATATTTTATAAAATTAAGTTAAATACATTTAATTAAAAATGGCGTATAAAGAAATCAATGTATTGGAGGTAACTTTTGAAATATTTCAATTTATGTTTTCAGTTATAAAAAATTACCTCATAAACTCCATTAATTTAGTCAAAATATTCATTGATGTGGATGCCATTAATCCAATGGAAAACTTGAGGAATAAATGTGCTTTAATAGTTTTCGAGTTTTCCAAGAATAATAATGGTGCATTCGTGGACCTCATATAAGAACTAGCCTTAAAATCAAGATAAACGAACTTCTATTTAACTGAGTAAAAATGAAATGTCGTTAAAAGAAAAAAATGAAAATAAAATAACAATTCTACGATGAAAACATCAAGTACACTATTAACTTTGACATTTTGATTACTTTAAAGTCAAAGCGCCATATACTTGATCATTGTTCCTAATTAACCATGGTTTTTGTTTAACTCTTGAAGTTGAATGATATATGAATTGCAAAATAAATGTTCTCTTGAATTATTTTGCTATTTTCTCATATAAGTTGAAAATTTTGAATGATATAATCAACTACAAATATTTTGGAACCACACAAAGAAGAAATTTTATTATATTTATTTAGTATCATTTTTAACAATTACATCAACGATATTACAAGGTTTTCATGACCAAGATTTTTTAAACTGCCAAATATTATTAGGAAAAGGCACGTTCTGCGTGCCAATATAAAATCCTTCTGGTCTTACTAACGAGTAGCAATGTTGAGTAACCCATTTTCTATTATTGCATGCCTGCCAAGCTTGAGTATCAAACAAATTCAAAATCTGAGATTTTTTACCCCACCAAAACTCACCAGCATAAACAACTTGCCCTGTTTCACAAAAATCACAGTCATAAGTACCTTGAAAAGGAAGGGTATGATTTCCACGATCATCACTTAGTGATCTCACATGAACTGTGATGTCTTGAGAGATATCATTGATTACAAACATATGCCATCTAGTAAGAATTATACAAGGAAACTTTGAAGAAGTTGAAGTTGTAGTTGCACAAGTAAAAGAGAATGTTGAAATTGTAAGGAAAATGACAATAGCTAATAGGCCACACATTGCGTTATTATTAGCTTTTAAACAAGCTTTAGAAGGATGAAAAAAACTATGTATTTCCTGGACACTATGCTGCTCAATTTATAGGGTGTCGGGTAGGATGTAGTTACTCAATTTTTCATATTAAATTTAAAAATAATTTGAATTTAAATGTTTTTTGTGAATATAATCAAAGGTTTAATGAGGAAATAAAATATTAATCGTCAACAAAAGGCTGAAAATGACAAAGTAGCATTTATTGTATTATTTGATTATCATAATATTCTTTTATCATTTGTTAAGATATTTTTGTTGGAATAGGTCCTGATGTTATATAAATTGAAAAAACAATTATGTTTAGAAAACATTTTTGTTTTATTATTATTTTTTTGCTTTGCGGTTCTATACGCTTATATTAGATGCAGAAAAATATCACAAATGTACCATGATTAACCTTCTACGTAAGCCTTAGGGCATGTTGACATGTGCCGCTTAGATGTTGCGGTTTACCATTTTTATACCCTTAGATGATATAATAATATAATAAGACAACATGTTGGTAATTTGTATGGTCAATATGTATTTAAGTGTAATATATTAAATTGGTTTAGGTTTGGGTGTCAAATATTTGAAAGATTTTAATACAAGTTTGCTTGTGAAATGGTGGTGGAAGTTAAGACATGATGGTACCTCTATTTGCTCACAGGTCATCAAGAGCATTCATAGAATCAAAGAGTTCGATGATGGAAAATTGGCCAAAAAATTCTATAGGGAGTGTGGAAAGAGGTGACTGAGATTGAATCTGCCTTTTCAGAGTTCGGAATTAGTCTTATAGATTTATTCGGAAGGATTGTGGGAAAAGGCGACAGAACCTGATTCTGGAAGGACTTATGGTTAACTGGTATACCCTTAAAGAACAAGTTTTAAAGACTGTACAATGCCGAAAGTGATAAGAATATTCAAGTTATGGGGAGGGTAAAAGTCAGCTCTACTTTTGAAATTGAATCAAGCTGGAATTGGAAAAAACAAAATTTTCAAATCCATAAAAGACGGAATTACAAGATCAATGTTGTTGAGAAATTTCGTGTTCTCTCCAAAAGAAGATTATTAGGAATGGATTCTGGAAAATAATGGCATATTTTCTGTCAGATCCCTTAGACATGCTCTGGATTTGTGAAAGAAGGAGAATATTCCTAAAATGGTCAAATGGTGTTCGTGGGTGCCAAGTAAGGTCACTTGCTTCACATGGAGAATGGCGCTTAACAGAATTCCCCTAGAGCCAAATCTCTCAAGACGAGGGATACATTTGTCAGATGTAATCTGCCCACTATGTGGGCTGGAGGAAGAAAAGGTCGACCATGTATTTGTAACTTGTGATTTCTCACGAAGAGTTTGTGAGAAGTTATGTAAATTATGCGGGCATACAATGGGAGTACATAGGAACATTCAAGATCTCAATTCACATATCATGTCCTTTTCGAAATTGGCAAAGGAAGGCCAATTTTTTCAACTTTATTCAATGCTTCATGTTGGTCCATATGGAAGGCTAAGAATGAGGCAAATTTTAAAAGGAAAAAGAAAAATCCAATGTTGATAGTAGACAGGATTCAGTTGGAAATATTTAACTGGGTGAAGTACAGGGGTAAGCAGCATGCGTTAGAATGGTTTCTTGATGCAACAATCCACTTAGCTCCGGTATACTCTCTTGATCCGGTGAGGTGTGCAACTGTAAGTGGTGAGTTTATGGTTAGAGTATTTTGTGTGATTAGGTTCCTAGCAGAATCTCTTCCCAGTATGAATAGAGTTTCTAATTTTGAAATATTGGCTTTCTGTATTTCTTGATCACTCTCTTTAGTCTTCGAATAGGGGGAGGTGGGGAGGGGGCCTGATGGGTCACTTTGGTGTTTTTGGTGTTGTACTCTCACAATAGACATAACTGGGTGTGTTTTTCTTTCAATAGGTAAATATTTTAGGCTCCTGTTGCGTTGCAGTATTCTGTTTGTGTGTATTTTCATTTCGCGTCTTCTCAGGGATGGCAGGGGGTTTCCTTGGTGTTGGTGTGTGTTCGGTGTTGGGTGTGTAGTGAAAAAAATAAACAAAGTGACAAGCTTGTTTGATTATTACGTAACTCTGAAGAAGGAGAGAAGAAAGGACTACTGAATGGCAAGTAATAACAAAAGGAACTCAAAAATGCTCTTTTTATTCATATTAAATAAATGCTATATATAGCCTTTTGAGAGAAAACATGCAGCAGAAAAATAGCAATAAAATACTCCTAACTTGCTTCACCTAAAGAAATGGTACACCCTAGTGGTCCACTCTCTTAACCTATACTTTCTCTACGGTAAACTCCATGAAATCCGGTCAACCAAGACTACCAAGTCTAACTAATAACCTATTAACTAAAATATAAAACATAAAAGCATAAATAGTTACTAAAAGTTCCGGTTTACTCATGCCACTCTTTCACAACAACAGCGGCTCCTCTTTAATTAGATTTGCTTATTGCTTCTCCCACTTAGGACATTCATTGCTATAATGACTAAACTCACCACACTTGTAACATTTAACGTGACTTTTATCTCATTGGATTTGTTCATTACCATCACGACCTCTTCCCCAGCCACGTCTGAAGCCATCCCGATTTGAACCTCTATTGCCACAATGCTTATAAACATGCGATTTTTCTTCACTAGTCAACAATAAACCACCTTGAGTGTCCTCTGTTTTCTCCGATCCTTTTATACATTCCTCATAAGCCTTCAACCTACCTACGGCCTCGTCAAATAACATCGAGTCCAACTCGAAACATTGTTCTATTGAAGCCACAATTTGGAGGAAATACTTAGGCATCGAATCAAGCAACCTTTTCACCAACTCCACCTCTTCAAGCTCGTAACCAATACTCCTTGCCTTTGAAGCTAAACAGGCCAATTTGGTTGCAAAGTCATCAATGATTTCGCCCTCTTTAATGCGTAAACCTTCAAGTTCCCTTTTTAAGGTTGCTAGCCAATCCGTTCTCACTCGATGCACCCTCAAATATCGTATTTTCAGCCCATCCTACACTTGCGTTGGGTCGATGTAACTCGCCATTTGCAATACCATGTCTTCG
Source organism: Cichorium intybus (assembly GCA_023525715.1). Lineage (NCBI taxonomy): Eukaryota > Viridiplantae > Streptophyta > Magnoliopsida > Asterales > Asteraceae > Cichorium > Cichorium intybus. The sequence goes on along the minus strand of CM042009.1, from coordinate 153,683,044 downwards.
GGTATCGCTTGAAACAGAAAAGCAAGAGCTTGTTTCGACTTCCTTGGATCCAATTCTTCACCTAATGCCCTCGATGCAACTGTCTCCCATATGTCGTGTGCGTCCATAATCGACTTGACTTTGACCGCCCACACCGGGTAATTTGTTGGAGTCAAAATGGGAACTTGATACCACATCAAATGTAACGACCCGGCTCTCCAAAGCCTAAGGTTTTACAAGATAATATCACCAGGGATCGTCCCATGATCCAAGCCGAGCGTTACCTAAACCTGTAAAACCACATAAAATAAAAGGGTAAGCTATAAAGCTTAGTGAGTAATCGAATCACAGTATGGCCTAAATAGCCACACTCGTTTCACAGATTTATCTTACTACACCGGACCGTCATACGATCACTTTTTCTTACTCGTCCATCATACTGTGAAACTACCGTATTACCCGACGGAACTCACTTCTCTTGTACTTATATATTACTTACACTCTTACTATGTCTTACAACACTCTCTTCTACTAACTGGTAACTTATGACGTTACCGTACTGACTGTGCTTTCTTCTATTACTTGGTAACTTATAATGTTACCATACTGTCTGACATTACTCATTTTCAGTATCATCAATAGTGATGTGTTTTACTACTATGTTACCTACTATTATCATATGGTAACTCATTCCTTACTACTTGTTATTACTTACTAACTTACGGTATCACATACCGTGACAACTCATTTGTTCTTACCATCTTAAAATATTCACCGGTTTCGCACCGGGTCTCTCTCGGCTCTATCACTCTTTACCAAATTCATCATTTGGTAACTGACTACACGACTTCCTATACTTGCTTTATGGGATATCCATATCCCCTCTAACTTACTAGACCAATACTGGTGCAATATATGGAGCTGGCACACAGTATCTACACATTATCTTTTTCTATGTCGTATGTCATTCTTTCGCATGGACACTACACTACTGGTTAATTACACTGCTTAGTATCATTCTGTGATACACTACTTCTCATGGGCCAGACTCGTCAACGGGTTTGTAGCATACCTACTTTCCTCACAACTACTAGCACATATATCATAACTGTACTACTCTGCATTTCTTTCAATAATTTCTTTCTACTATAGCTCAACACGTAAAAACTACTAGGGAGATACGGTAGCGATTACTCACCTGAGTTTGGTGCTTTCCCGGAGTCCTGGCACGGTTCTTGTTCCGGACTTCTGACAGCTCCCGAGCACCTCGACGCTATCTACCGCTGGCTCCTTACTTCTCAGTATCATCTCTCAACGTATACTCCTTACCAGAACACTCTCATATATCGTATATGTGTTTGGTGTGTGTTCTGCCTCAAAAATGAGGCTTGTGCCTCGTATTTATAGGCCTCTGGAGCCCCGTCGCGACGCGATCTAGCCCTAGGTCGCGACCCGATCTCTGACGTAAGCACTTATCTCATCGCGAACTCAACCGACACTGCCGACAGAGATCGCGTCGCGATCCCATACCCCGTCGCGTCGCGATCTACAAAATTTTTATCACTTAAACTAGACTCAATTTGCAAACTTTGTGCATTGGTTTGAGGTCAATCCGATTTTTATAGAATTAATTATGATTTTTCTAAGATCGGCATACAATGTTGATTTTTATATGAGATTGTAACTAATGTTTTGATCTGAAACATTATCCAGGACACGGGTGTTACAATCCTTCCCTCTTACAGGATTTCGTCCCCGAAATCTTAGTAATCGCTCAAACTAATTCTTACGTACCTGTGTACATTTACTTCTACGCACTTAGGTATTTTTTTTTACCATACTACATCTATCATTCCTTGTCTCCTCTTATGGTTTACCCATATTTACTTGACTTATACTTTCAGGTGTAAGGGTTTTCATACCTATTACTCATTTTACAACATAGTTTTACGTCTGTTGTATTTTCCACTTATTCCCTACCAGATTACCATGATTCCTTCATGATTCCATTAGCATTAATACATATCCTGTGATTATGACGATACGGACCCTTATTATCATAATCACCTATACGCATTGATTATAACGTTACACTAGGTTTCCTGGTTCACTGGTTCCCTTAACTCATATACCACTAATTACTCGTGGTATAGTATACTTGTATTCTTTCTCTTTCTAAACCTCACCAATCTCGTACATAATTCGCTTCCTCATATACTTACTATTGTGATTTTTACTATCACATAACAACTTTCCACCTGATTTGTTTCAAAATATCATTATATTTTGTTACAGTTGGGTCTTTCATTTTTTTTTTAAATTACCTTTTTTACTCTTTCTAGTCATAAAGTGACTCTATTAAAATTTTAGCATACACTAGTCATGAAAACGACGCTTTTAGAAAAAATCTCTTTTTCACTTCTTGGTCATAAAACGACTCTTTTAAAAAAAATTTCTTTCATATCTTTTGGTCATTACAGGACCCTTAATCTTCTTTGGTTAATAATCCTCATTTTGAAAATAACTCTTTTTTTTTAATTCTTTCCTTTCTCTTAGCATAAGACCAACTGATACTCATGAAACTCGTTCTACTAGCTCCCCTCGCGGGACAGAACAGATCCGCCCGCTAGGTTATGCTCATTCTGTCTCCCCTTTGTGACTTGGAACGGATTCAAGCACAAGGGTATACTAAGCTAGACAACTACTTCGCGAAGGGAGGTACCATCCCAGTAGTGTCTTCTAGGCTTCCTTAAATGGCAAAAGCCTGTCCGGACCTCTTTCTTTTCTCTTCTCGACTGTCATTCGTTTCAAATTGGTCTTAGCTAAACTAAAACATCTTTCGCTCTTATATAGAGCGAATCTCATAGCTTTCAAAACTCTTTTCAAATCCCATATCTTTTAAAACTCTTTTCTGAAACATAGTTCAGACTCGTAAAACATTTTAGCTCGTATGTTGAGCTACTATTTTAGCTTTTTACAAACTTCTTTCAAATCTTTAGCTCTTACGTAGAGCTACTTTATTATCACTTTTATCTTTATATCTTACATTCTTGTTGACTTTTTAAATTATATTTTCAAAAATATCTTATGGCTAAAAGCCAACTCTTTTCTTTATAGCTTTCTTTTACTTTCTCAAAACTGTTTACTCAACTGTTTCTTGTCTCAAAACTGCTTGCTTTCTTATTTACTCATTACCATGTTCTTTTTTTTCAGCTTTCTTATATTACTCTTATGAGTATACTGCTTATCTTCTTTGGTACCTTATGTACCATTCTCATGTTTTAGTATTTTCTTGTAGCTCTTATTTCTCACTTACTTTCTTGTTTATATTTTTAACAAGTTATCTTATCACTGTTCTTACTATCCTCTTCTCCTTGAATTTCTAAGGAGTTCTTTAACACTCATATTGAGTTACTATGTATATTTTGCTTTATCTTTATCTATTTTCTCATCATAATATTTTTGTGATGTTTACCCATCTCTCTCCTTATCACAATATGTTTGTGATATTTACCTATCATTAGGTAATTTACATATACCTACTGATTTGAGTCTAGGAATCTTTTCTACTGACACCTAGTTCACTAAAATCTCGGCTCTGATACCATTTGTAACGACCCGGCTCTCCAAAGCCTAAGGTTTTACAAGATAATATCACCAGGGATCGTCCCATGATCCAAGCCGAGCGTTACCTAAACCTGTAAAACCACATAAAATAAAAGGGTAAGCTATAAAGCTTAGTGAGTAATCGAATCACAGTATGGCCTAAATAGCCACACTCGTTTCACAGATTTATCTTACTACACCGGACCGTCATACGATCACTTTTTCTTACTCGTCCATCATACTGTGAAACTACCGTATTACCCGACGGAACTCACTTCTCTTGTACTTATATATTACTTACACTCTTACTATGTCTTACAACACTCTCTTCTACTAACTGGTAACTTATGACGTTACCGTACTGACTGTGCTTTATTCTATTACTTGGTAACTTATAATGTTACCATACTGTCTGACATTACTCATTTTCAGTATCATCAATAGTGATGTGTTTTACTACTATGTTACCTACTATTATCATATGGTAACTCATTCCTTACTACTTGTTATTACTTACTAACTTACGGTATCACATACCGTGACAACTCATTTGTTCTTACCATCTTAAAATATTCACCGGTTTCGCACCGGGTCTCTCTCGGCTCTATCACTCTTTACCAAATTCATCATTTGGTAACTGACTACACGACTTCCTATACTTTCTTTATGGGATATCCATATCCCCTCTAACTTACTAGACCAATACTGGTGCAATATATGGAGCTGGCACACAGTATCTACACATTATCTTTTTCTATGTCGTATGTCATTCTTTCGCATGGACACTACACTACTGGTTAATTACACTGCTTAGTATCATTATGTGATACACTACTTCTCATGGGCCAGACTCGTCAACGGGTTTGTAGCATACCTACTTTCCTCACAACTACTAGCACATATATCATAACTGTACTACTCTGCATTTCTTTCAATAATTTCTTTCTACTATAGCTCAACACGTAAAAACTACTAGGGAGATACGGTAGCGATTACTCACCTGAGTTTGGTGCTTTCCCGGAGTCCTGGCACGGTTCTCTTTCCGGACTTCTGACAGCTCCCGAGCACCTCGACGCTATCTACCGCTGGCTCCTTACTTCTCAGTATCATCTCTCAACGTATACTCCTTACCAGAACACTCTCCTATATCGTATATGTGTTTGGTGTGTGTTCTGCCTCAAAAATGAGGCTTGTGCCTCGTATTTATAGGCCTCTGGAGCCCCGTCGCGACGCGATCTAGCCCTAGGTCGCGACCCGATCTCTGACGTAAGCACTTATCTCATCGCGAACTCACCCGACACTGCCGACAGAGATCGCGTCGCGATCCCATACCCCGTCGCGTCGCGATCTACAAAATTTTTATCACTTAAACTAGACTCAATTTGCAAACTTTGTGCATTGGTTTGAGGTCAATCCGATTTTTATAGAATTAATTATGATTTTTCTAAGATCGGCATACAATGCTGATTTTTATATGAGATTGTAACTAATGTTTTGATATGAAACATTATCCGGGACACGGGTGTTACATCAAACCTCCTTCTTTAACAGGTACCATCGCCATTCTTTTCTTCCATTTGACAGCTTCAACCCTTTTCCGATCAAACCCGTTCCAAGAAAACTTTTCCACTAACCAAGATAACTAGCTACAATCTTTACCATCTTCTTGCACCTGCAAAACGAACCAAATCCAAAAGCCACCTGCTTTGACGAATCCTTTACGTTCGTTCTTTTTACGCACCTCCGCCGTTTAGTCTCTTTTCAACACGAACGGATGATCAAGAGTAGAAGCTGCTCTCGTGACTCTTCAACCTTTGATCAGATTTAGTTTACACCTGCTTTAACCGAGCCTTGGCTCTGATACCAAATGTAGTGAAAAAAACAAAGTGACAAGCTTCTTTGATTATTACGTAACTCTGAAGAATGAGAGAAGAAAGGACTACCGAATGGAAAGTAATAACAAAAGGAACTCAAAAACGCTCTTTTTATTCATATTAATAAAGGCTATATATAGACTTTTAAGAGAAAAGGTGCAGCAGAAAAATAGCAATAAAATACTCCTAACTTGCTTCACCTAAAGAATGGTACACCCTAGTGACCCACTCTATTCATCTATACTTTATCTACGGTAAACTCCATGAAATCCGGTCAACCAATACTACCAAGTCTAACTAATAACCTATAAACTAAAATATAAAACATAAAAGCATAAATAGTTATTAAAAGTTCATGCCATGCATAACATAACATTATATGAACCAAACACTACTAATTTTAAACCGATTAATCCAACAGGGTGTGTGTGTGCTTTTCTAATCATTGTCGCAGGTGTCAATTAAATTCCATTCAAGTTTGGTGAGTAGAAGCTACAGTATCGTGATATAAATCTAGATGGATAACGTCGGTTTTACCATTGGTGATTGGTTGCTTCCCACTTTAGCTTCCGTTGCTTGTCCCCAAGCGTGTTATTTTGACTTGTGTTTCAGCGGTTCCTCACTGTGTATTTTGGGAGTTGCTGATGTTCGCTTCTTCTTTTAGTTCCTGATCTTCAAGCTGCTTTTGTAAGGGAGATTTCGTGCATAAGTTCAGATTTAGGCGGTTTTGAGTAATCTCAGGCTCCAAAAGTTTGATTCGGGAGTTCAGGGAAAAGCCTTTCGAGTCCAGTTCAATACAATACCAAAACTTCATATATAGTGGGGGTATTGTGAGGCTGATTGTGTAGGAATTTGTTCTTATCTATCGTTCTTATCTATTCGTTTTATCTAGAATAGTCTATTTGTTATCTCTTTTTTGTTTTCCTTTTATCTTCCTAGTATTAAGGAAGTTTGTTTTGTAGCTCCCTTTATTATGAACGTTGAATGAATGATCAAAAACAAGTTTTCACCATATTCGAATTTCTTTATGGTATCAGAGCAGGTCGTTCAGTCCTGCTAAAATCTAAACCGGTAACATGGCCGGCGACAAATCTAAGGGTTCCGGAAAAGATGAAGAAACTCGAACCGACACCAACTCTCCATACTATTTGCATCCATCCGACTACCCACGTCAGATGCATGTGAATGATGTCCTCACAGACAATAATTATGGGGATTGGGTTCAAGAGATGAAGAACTTCCTATTTGCCAAGAACAAAATAGGGTTCGTCAATGGCACGATAAAGAAACCAAAAGAAGACTCTCCAGATCTCATGATGTGGCTTCGTTGTGATGCCATGATCAAAGGTTGGCTTACCACAACCATGGAGAATAATATCAGATTTAGCGTTAAGTACGCTGACACGGCAATGGAGATATGGGCAGACTTAGAAAAAAGGTTCGTAAAAGAAAGCGCGTCCATAGCCTATGAACTCAAGCAATCCCTAACAACAACACAACAAGATGGTGACTCTGTTTCCTCCTACTACACCAAGATGAGAAAGCTATGGGACGAGATCCAGTCGATGTCTCTAGTTCCACGATGTACATGTGGAAAATACGTGTGCGAGATTGGTAAAAGAATCAGTGAAAGCAAAGAAAATGAGAGGTTATACGAGTTTCTCATGGGACTGGATGGTATTTTCTCAACCATCAGAACTCAGATTTTGTCCTTAAAACCTACTCCGACATTAGGAGCGGCGTATCACCTGGCGTCGGAGGATGAGCAACAACGTGCCATCATGCCTGCAAGAAAAACAAACCAAGATGCTGCTGCCTTACAAAGCTTCCGCCGTGACTCGAACAACAACCAATCGGGTCAGCGCAATACTGGGAAATCATTCAAAAAGACTGGAGATGCGTTAGATGTGTGCAATGTTTGTGGAAGGGAAGGTCACAAGGCAGAGGGCTGTTTCAAGGTTATCGGGTACCCGGAGTGGTGGCCCGACAAAGGAAAGAAGGAAAAGGCCCAACCAAAGGCAGCCCATGTCGAAGTTGGTACAAGCCCAATCGCAAACCAGGTGCCCATATTTAGCGAAGAGCAATATCAGACCATTTTGAAGCATCTTGTCGAGAACAAACAAGGAGGTAATGATCTAAGGGCCAACATGGCAGGTAATTAACAATAAAACTTAGATAGTTGACTCGGGAGCCACAGGACACATGACCTCGGATCGCAGTTTGTTGTCACGTGTTGTTAGTTGTGATGACGAAGCACCTGTTACTATTCCTAATGGCGATTTTGTGCCGGTTAAAGGAAAGGGTAACAGTGATCTACCGAATGGGATGAAAATTAAGAATGTTTTATATATTCCGAATTTTAAATGCAACCTCATATCAGTCGGACGTCTGACCGATGATCTAAACTGTTACATAACGTTTTATCCAAAATTTTGTCTTGCCCAAGACTTACAAACGAAGAGCTTAATTAGTGTGGGTAGGCATAATAATAGACTCTATCGCATGGAATCGGTGGTTGAAGAAAAGAAGGCTATGGTTGCAGCTTCTGATGTTGTGATGTGGCATAACCGGCTTGGACATGCCTCCGAATCCAAGTTGCACAAAGTTAATTTTCTAGAAAAACATGTTTCAGTTATTAAAAACAAAGTTTGTGATTCTTGTGTCAGGGCAAAACATTCTAGGCTTCCGTTTTCTGATAGTTCCATTAAAACTACTTCTTGTTTTGAGTTATTGCACTGTGACATTTGGGAAAATTATCGTACAGCCTCCTTCACAGGAGCTTGTTATTTTTTAACTATAGTTGATGACTACAGGAGGGCAGTGTGGGTGTTTTTAATAAAACATAAGCATGAGGCGAGTGGTCACTTGATGAATTTTTGTAATATGGCAAAAACCCAGTTTGGAAAAGAAGTCAAATGGGTGAGAAGTGATAATGGAGGAGAATTTACTTCAGATGCAATGAAAGATTTCTTTGATAAAAGAGGTATTATTGGAGAAACTTCTTATCCACATACTCCGCAACAAAATGGAGTTGTAGAAAGAACACAGACACTTGTTAGAAACAGCTCGAGCTCTAAGATTTGAGGCAGGTTTACCTATAAGAATTTGAGGTGAATGTGTTCTCACCGCAACATACATCATCAATTTTTTACCATCGAAAGTTATTGGTGATAAAACACCTTATGAAATCTTGTTCAACAAAAGGCCGGAATACGAGCACATGAGAGTATTTGGCGGCCTTATTTATGCAAGAAATACCGAAACAAAGGGTGACAAGTTCGATCTAAGGGGGAGGCCGGGTGTTTTTCTTAGATACCGTCAAGGTCAAAAAGGGTATAAAATTTTTGATATTCAAACCAAGAAAATTAACATATCTAGAGACGTACGATTTGTTGAGAATGTTTTTCCTTACTTAACACAAAATAGTCAAGACAAAGTTGAAAAGAGCATTGAACTCGAAGACGGGCACCATAACAACTTCATGAATCCAGTTGAAGATTTATTGGTGGAGCACCAATCGGCTAGCCCAACAAACGAATCCCCTGGGCCGATCCATTTAGACCACGAATAAGTTGACAACTAGCCCAGCGATAACACCAATGAAACGGCAAAAACTGGACTCGAGCAGCCCAATGTTACTTCTAGGGATCCCGTTGGGCCAGAACCTGAACAAATATCCAAAAGAATTCGCTCTCAGCCCAGACAACTTCAAGATTACATCGTCAACTTACCACCATCGATAGAGTCACCTCAGGAAACGCCACCCACACCGGATCGAAGCTCTTCCACAGTATATCCCCTAGCCAATTATATTTTTTATAATAATTTCTCTAACAGACACAAAGCCTTTTTGTCGGCCATATCAATTAACGATGAGCCAAAGACCTATAAGCAGGCCTCCAAAGATGCAAGATGGATTATGGCCATGAAAAAGGAAGTGAAAGCGCTTGAAGAAAACGACACTTGGGTCGTTGTTGATTTGCCTAAAGGCAAACATGCAATAGACTCTAAGTGGATTTATAAAATCAAGTACAAACCAGATGGAGAAATTGAAAGATTTAAAGCACGTCTTGTAGTTAAGGGATTACCACAAATGGAAGGAGTAGACTTTCACGATACTTTTTCTCTGGTGGCAAAGCTTGTCACTATAAGAACTCTTCTCACCGTGGCAACTAAGAAGAACTGAGAGATCCATCAGTTAGACGTCAAAAATGCTTTCTTACATGGTGACCTCGAAGAAGAAGTTTACATGAAGTTGCCAGAAGGTTTTGCAAAGGAAGGAGATAATCGGGTTTGTCGCCTAAAGAAATCCATTTATGGGTTAAAACAAGCGTCAAGAAATTGGTACAAAAAGTTTACTTTGGCATTATCTTCGTTGGGATTCTGTCAGTCTCATGTCGGCGCCTCTTTGTTCATCTATAAACAAGGGAAAGTCATGATTGCGGCTCCTATCTACGTAGATGATGTTATCTTGGCGGGAAATGATAATGCTAAGATCATGGCTACAAAGAAATTTCTTGATGAAAAATTCAGTATCAAAGATTTAGGCTCTTTGAAGTACTTCTTGGGTATTGAAGTAGCAAGAACTCGTGAAGGTCTTGTTTTGAGTCAACAAAAGTACACCCTTGACATCGTGAAAGACATTGGGATGCAAGGGAGTAAAACAAGCTCCATGCCAATGGAATAAAATTTACGCCTAGATGATTGTGAAGATAGTCCACTGGTTGATGCAAGGCACTACAGACGATTAGTTGGGAGACTATTGTACCTTCATGCCACCCGACCCGGCATTACTTATGCAGTCAACATTCTAAGCCAATTCGTTTCAGACCCAAGACAACGACATCTTGATGCTGCCATGAGAATCTTACGGTACTTAAAGGAACCCCTGGTCAAGGTATGTTGATTCCGAAAGAAGTAGGCGTGGAACTTAAGGCATATTGTGACGCGGACCGGTTAGGGTGCCCTCTTACTAGGAGGTCTCGAACTGGATATTTACTTGTTCTCGGTGGCTCCCCTGTCTCGTGGAAGACCAAGAAACAAAGTGTGGTATCACGTTCCTCGGCAGAGGCGGAATATAGAGCTATGGCAGCTACGGTAAGTGAAATTCTTTGGATGCGGTGGTTACTTAAAGTTCTTGGAGTAGCGGTTAATGGTCCTACGTTGCTTTATTGTGATAACCAAGCTGCTCGACACATCGCAAATAACCCGGTGTTCCACGAACGTACTAAACACGTGAAAATGGACTGTTTCTTCGTTAAAGAAAGGGTGGAATCACAAGAAATTCGACCAGTTTGCATCGACACAAAGCTTCAAGTGGCTGACGTATTCACAAAGGCTTTGGGAGCTGATCGTCTAAAAAATCTAATGGACAAGCTGGGCATTCGTAACCTACATGCTCCAGCTTGAGGGGGAGTGTAGGAATTCGTTCTTATCTATCGTTCTTATCTATTCGTTTTATCTAGAATAGTCTATTTGTTATCTCTTTTTTGTTTTCCTTTTATCTTCCTAGTATTAATGAAGTTTGTTTTGTAGCTCCCTTTATTATGACGTTGAATGAATGATCAGAAACAAGTTTTCACCATATTCGAATTTCTTTAGGTTGGCGTTTGGATTTTGGCGGCTTCTGGAGCTTCTTTTGGTTTTCTTCAGCTCTAGCGGTGTCTGAGTCCATTCATTTAGTGTTGACGGGGATGCTTTTCTTGGACTTTCAGGTTGGATTGGGGATTATTTTGCTTAGTATCGATGACTAAAGAGACGGCAGTTGGATGTTTACTCCCCTATTCTGTGGTTTATGGACGGATTTACCCCTAGCTTGAGATTGGTATTTTGGGTACAGATATAAGTGTTGGGATTGAATTCTGAAGTAGTTTGGACAAAATAACCCCCGAGCTAAGGAAAGTGATTGGTGGTTTGGTCAGATTGGTTGAGATCAGACCAATTTACCCTTGGTTGTTCTCATGTTCTTGCATGCTAGGTGATTGTTATGGCCCTGTTTTTAGTTCACTTCTTATGTTCGTTATTTTTGTGGTTGGCATCTAAAGTACATTGTCTTTCAGCGAAGGTTTCTAGTTTAGCAAAACTGTTTTCCTCCTTTGTATTGGCCAAGCTTCCCGCTGGTTTGTTGTCTTTTTTATTTAATAAAAGCTTTCCGTCCAAAAAAAAATTAGAAAAATTTACCTCGATTAACTCATCAATTTAGTCAAATATTCATTGATGTGGATGCCATTAATCCAATTGATAACCTGAGGAATAAATGTGCTTTAATAGTTTTCGAGTTTTGCAAGAGTAATAATGGTGCCTTCGTCGACCTCATACAAGAACTAGCCTTAAAATCAAGAGAAACGAATTTCTATTTAATTGAATAAAATGAAATATTGTTAAACGAAAAAAAAAATAAAAACTAAAATAACAATTCTATGATGAAAACATCCAGTACACTATTAACTTCGACGTTTGGATTACTTTAAAGTCAAAGCGCGTTAAACTTGATCATTGTTCCTAATTAACCAGGGTTTTTGTTTAATTCTTGAAGTTGAATGACATATAAATTGCCAAATAAATGTTCTCTTGAATTATTTTGCTATTCTCTCATATAAGTTGAAAATTTTGAATGATAAAATCAACTACAAATATGTTGGAACAATACAAAGAAGAAACTTTATTAGATTTTGTTAGTATTACTTTTAACAATTATATCAAAGATATTACAAGGCTTTCATGACCAATGTTTTTTGAACTACCAAATATTATTAGGAAAATGCACGTTTTGTGTGCCAATATAAAATCCTTCTGGTCTTACTAACCAGTAGCAATGTTGAGTAACCCATTTTTTATTATTGCACGTCTCCAAAGCATCAGTATCGACCAAATTAAAAATTTGAAGTTTTGGACCCCACCAAAACTCACCAGCATAAACAACTTGCCTTGTTTCACAAAAATCCCAGTCATAAGTACCTTGAAAAGGCAGGGTATGATTTCCACGATCATCATTTGGTGATCTCACATGCACTGTGATGTCTTGAGAGATATCATTGATTACAAACATATGCCATCTAATAAAAAGTATACAAGGAAACTTTGAAGAAGTTGAAGTTGTAGTTGCACAAGTAAAAGAGAATGTTGAAATTGTAAGGAAAATGATAATAACTAATAGGCCACGCATTGCGTTATTATTAGCTTTTATACAAGCTTTAGAAGAATGAAAAGACTGTATTTCTTGGATACTTTGCTGCTTAATTTATAAAGTATCGGGTGGAATGTAGTTACTCAATTTCTCATATTAAATTTAAAAAATAATTTTATTTTAAATGTTTTTTTGTGAATATAATCAAAGGTTTAATGAGGAAATAAATGTTAATAGTCAACAAAAGGCTGAAAAAGACAAAGTAGCATTTATTGTATTATTTGATTGTCATAATAATTTTTTATCATTTTGTAAGATATTTTTGTTGGAATAGGTCCTGATGTTTTATAAACTGAAAAAACAATTATGTTTAGAAAACGTTTTTGTTTTATTAATTTTTGTTTTGCTTTGCGGTTCTATATGCTTATATTAGATGTGGAAAAATATCACTAATGTTCCACGATTAACCTTCTACGTAAGCCTTAGGGCATGTTGACATGTGCCGCTTAGATGTTGCGGTTTACCATATTTATACCCTTAGATGATATAAGAATATAATAAGACAACATGTTGGCAATTTGTATTGTCAATGTGTATTTAAGTGTAATAGATTAATTTGGTGACCAAATACACATCAAACAAGTAATGGAGGTGCGAGTGCATACTTGTTTGAGTTTGATCAAGATTCAAAGTACACTATCATTTATGGGCGAAGCTCCAGAACTGACAGGGGCTGCGGGCAGCCCCCTGGTAGCGGGCTCCAAGGTGCGGCAACCCCTGGCGGGATCCAAGGGGCAGAGCCCTTGGCTGGGGTCGAATTTTCTCAAATTGACCCGGTTTTTTACTTTTGTTTGACCCTTGTCTAAAACCCGTTTTGTGACGGTTTGAAGACAGTTTGGAAACTACCTTGTGGTAGTCTATGTCGGTTTTCAGACAAAGGGATGATATCCCATTTTTGCTCAATCTCTGGTACATATTCGATCTCTAAATTTTATCCAATCGAGTGTTCGATCTGTGTAACATCGAAATACTTCGATTTGATAGTGAAAACTAGGACTTTCAGAAAATCCAAGCAATCTTTTACCCCTAATTTCTAACAAAACATACTTGTTGTATCTAACATTCCAGGAAGAGAATTATATATTATAATTTACAAACTTCAAACATAGAAATTCTATAAGGTTTGATACATATAATGAACTAGTGGTCGCAATCCCGCGTAAAATTTGTGTTATCCACATAAAAAAACCATTTTCACTTCCATAAAAGGATAAATCTATCAAAGTACAATGTTCAAATAACAAAAATAATTCTATAATGGATGGAGTTATAAAAGTACAATGCCTGGATAAGGAAAAGACCGAAAGTATAATATTGTTACAGAAAAACAACTAAACGAAACTATGTTGCTATGTCTTGCAAGTAACAGAAAATAGTGGAAGAGCAGGTTGATCATAAATTGACAAATAGCTCCCTTGACGACCTGAAAGTTCTTCAATTGTATGGGAAAGCAAACAATTGGCATGCTTTGTTGGAAGGTAAAATGGTGATTCTAGCCTAAAAATATTAATTGATCATAACGGCATCAAGTTACTTAGCATTAACCCGTTAGGTGCTCCAATTATCTCCCACGTATGATGCCAAACAAATAATACAAACATGCATGTAATCTTCGATAGCTCTAATTGGATGCGAAAATACCTGCTATTAAATATGGATGCAAAAAAATTATTCCATGACCTTTCTCATTGCTGAAGCATCTCTCCAAGATTAGAAGTCAGAGCACATGTAAAGCCTCTTTAGCTCTAATTCCATTGCCTGCATATCCAACAAACTTGTCAATCGAATATTGTTTTTTTTTGTTGATAACTGAATAATATGGATTGTGGGAACAAAACTTAAATCTACATAACCTTTTTTTCAGCTACATCAGAACCTTGGTTTAGTTGCCTATAAGGAGAAGTGTTCCTTTTATATACAATTTTAGACCTTTTGTCTCATGTTCCTTCCTCGTAGGAATCAAGTGCTAAACATGTATAATTAACAGAAAATTTACGTTATGCAAATACCCAATTTGTAGCTTCTGTATTTTGGTTGCTTAGTTTCACTGTGGCATTTCATCGAATACCTGGCATGTAGATCATTAAGATGCCATATTGAATTGCATGAAGACCAGACCTGAACCAGATCGAAAATACATAGAACAAATCAAAAAACATCTCTATATCTTTCCTTAAACATTTGATGTAATCGGAAGAATTAACCGATAGGAACTTCACGTATAAAGTAGTAAAATTAAAAATACATTCAAAGATGATTGATTTAACAGGTATTCATTAGCTACCTGAGGATGCTCTCCGAATCAGACGGATCTATAAAAAGCCCGCAAACACCTTAGAAATCACTGACTGAGAACGTTAGAGTAAGCGTAATCTAAAATATTACTTTAGGGTTACGATCGCGAAAAGGTAAGAATGAGATATATGGTTCGGACATTCGAGAGTTTTCAATTTCATTTGGACTCTAGCACCGGAAAAGAGAAAAGAGGAGATCAATAAGCAGGAGGTGGAAGATGAGGAAATGGTGAGGCGGGCAAGTGTCGTAGAAGAGAAAAACGTGGCATGACAGGAACAATTAGAGCATGTGGAGAGTGGGAAAAAAGAAGCAAGTTAAATTAAAAACCCAAGGCAGAAGGATTCGAACATGAATCCTCCCAGGAAGAAACCCAAAGCAAGACCATCTCAGCAAAACAATATATTTTTAAAATTTGGTGCAAGAATGTTATAACCAGTTAGCAAGACGCCACTGTTCACGTCTTCCTATTTTTACATATATATGATGTAATCGCACTAGCCCGAAAGATCCATACTTTTAGAAGTTGATGGATTTTCTGGACAGCGTTTTTCTTATATATATACAATGGCGGACCCAACCTTATACCAATGGGGGGAGGTGCCCCCAATAAAAAAAAAGTTTATATAGAATTAATATTAAATTAAAATTTAAAAATATTTTTTTAATAAGAATTTTTTTGTGCCCCCAATAGATGAAGGTGGCTGCATTCGTTACTATATATATATATATATATATATATATATATATATATATATATATATATATATATATATATATATATATATATATATATATATATATATATATATATATATATATATATATATAAGGGCCGTGATAATCACGGACCAAGGATTGTAATTTTGATCTTTCTTGGAAGAATGATGTGGATTTATCGATATTATTTGTCATAAATCAAATAAATTATATAAATTTGAAGATCAAATTTTGCAATAGCTAGCAAATAAGATAATAAAAAGCTAAAAGAAGCATGTTTTTAAGAATTGAATGGATCACCTTATCATACTCTAAATTTGATGTTATAGCCAAAAACGTATAAGAGCACACACACAAAAGCAATTTGCAAACATATACTCTTTCATACTAATACATACTTGATGAAGATAGATTTGCATACAACAATGTTTTCTTTACCAATAAACCCACATGTTACTACCCAAAAGAAGATGAAGAATTGTCAATGGAAGTGAATCGCTTACATCAGTTGGATGTATACTCAATATTTACGATATTCTCCATGATATTTACATTCAAGCCTCTATAAAGTTGCTAGTTAACATGAATAGGATATATGTTTTCACATAAATGGAGTCTACGGAAAATTTTGATATGCAAGTAAAAACTTACATGAAGTTGTATTTTTATGTTTTTTTTTCCGGTTACCCTCCACTATGTATAATATGAAGATCAATTCAAATGTACCCATACTATGTATAATATGAAGATTAATTCAAATGTACCATACCAACTTCCTTGCAATTACATGAATTGTTGTTATATGAAGCTCCCTCGGTTGCATAAATGGATACATTAAAATCAAGGAGAGCCGATGGTCCCTAAATTTATATATGAATACATAAAAATCAAGTTTATGTTCTAATTCTTTTCAAGAAAAAATATGAACATAAAAAGGCATATCACATCAAGAGTGTGTCCTTTTCTCTGCTTGTCTTGTTGCTGTTTCTGCTAAATTAACCCAATGCTAGTAAAAACTTATAAGGAGAGTCTAGCTACACAATAGAAAAGAAATGTCAAAAAATAACTCATTGATTGCTCAAAATCAAATGTCACTTTCGACAGAGGCATATTTACCACTGGAAGCTTGAGCTCATACATTTGTAGAGAATAAAACCATAAAAGCTTAATTTGTTACAATTTAGATGGGATACAATGTTTATTGTCATATGGCCTATAAGGTTAACATGATCTCTACAGAGCGATGCTTACCATAGCACGTGCAAAGCAGATAAAATGATTGCTCACATTGTCAAAAGTCTGCACAATAATGCATGTTTTATGTAAATGGGTAAAAAGTAAAATATTGGATTTACCTAAAAAATGACATGACTTGTCATATTCTTGATACGATAATAGTGGGAACCAACAACAAACTACTATTGCCTTAGCGAAAAAAATAGATTATTTTATATAAAAGTACTTTGAAATTGTATTTAACGAGTAAAAAAACTAAGTTTTTTCTTATTTTAAATCATAAACATCATTTATCTGACAATACTTAATGAAAAAAGAAAGAAGAAAATGAACCTTAATCTATTAATTGTATGTGATTGTTTTTTTTTATTGTTTTTTTTTTTTTTTACTTATTGCAAAAGGGCGACTTAATAGATAAGGTGAATGAAATAAATCTTTCACCATAAAGATATACCATTCTCTCAAGTATGTCATCATTCTGAAACAAATTGTATATATCATTTATTCATAACACCTTTCCTTTTGACAACACTATCATTTATTCATATGATCATATCACATTTCCTATTGACAACACTTTTTAAGATATCTATCGAGTTATAGCATCATATTTCCATTTTTTTTTTCTTATGAGAGTATTATATTTGGAAAAACTTTATTCAGTAATAGCAATGGAAATTCCTTTGTGTTAGGACATTCCTATAAATGGCTAGATTTTTTAAAGTACACTACCATAATAAGAAGAGATAAAAAGAATGATGCTATATTAGACAAATAAATGAAACAGCATAGGTTTTTTTTTTTTTTTTTTTTTTTTTTCATTTTAGCAAAGAATAAATGAAAAAGTGGTCACACATTGACCATTTGAATGAACGACCCATTTGGAGAAAAGGTCGATGCATTTTTTAATCTGTAAAGGAATTAAAAAACAACGAATAAGTTTTTACTTAAAAACTCAAAACTAATAGAAAACAAGAAATAGGTTTTTACTTGGTATGCATCATCAAGATTGTCACATTTTAACAACGTATCATTATCTTTTTCCCCCATTCATATTAATCATTTATTTGCTCCAATACCAACGTCAAATCCAAAACACCAAAAGCTCTAAGATACATCCAAACTATAATGAGTATAATAGAAATTAGCATGAAATTTTGTATACCTTAACTCCGGTCCAAAAATTATCTCACCTCCACAACAAATCTCGATAAAAAAAATTCGGTTATGATAGCGGTCCCATTAACAAATATTACCATTGAGGAACTATCAGAATTGTTCAAAAATGACTTATAAGGGTAACGAACTATCAGAATTGTTCAAAAAAAATACCATTGAGGTTTTTTGTGTACACATATTACCAACAAACTATAGTCGTCGTACACATATGACCATTAAAGTTTATCATTTGTTCAAAAATATCATTGGCTAGTAAGGTATACTTTCAGTAACGTCAATGGTATTTTTTAAACACATGATAAACTTTAAGGTTAATGTCATAAAATGGCAACCAATAATACATAATTTGCTCTTTAGGTCACTTATCTTTTTATTGTATTCAATAGGTCACTAAACTTTTTTCTGTGTTCTCATTACACCATTGAAGTAGATTTTATATAGATAAAACTGATAATAAATCTTACGTGTTATCCATTGTGACATTCAATATAACATATTTATTTATTTAGATCATTCTGACATTGAAATTACATTTATAATGACATCGAATTTGACAGAATACTTGATTTAAATAATTGTAATGGTGTAATGAGAACACTAAATAAAGTTTAGTGATCTGTTGAATACAATTAAAAGATAAGTGACCTAAAAAGCAAATTATGTATTATTGATTGCTATTTTATGACATTAGCCCTAAACTTTAATGGTCATAAGTATACAACGGCTATAGTTTGTTGGTAATATGTGTACAAAAAAAGTTTAATATTATTTTTTGAACAATTATAATACTTTGTTACCCTTATAAATCATTTTCCCTACATTTCTACTTCACAACCAAATAACAAATATTCATGTGAGGCGCAAACTAAAAGACTTGATTGTCTTTCAATTTTACATTTTGATTAAGTGGGCCAAGTTTGACATGTTTATAAAAAAAATTGTGTCAAGATAATCGTTTTAGACCAACGATAGGGAGTTTCCTCAAGAAAAAGATTTTGGCATATGCGAAATCACCTATGGTAAACAAACTTTGGCAATGTATTAAATTTGATTATTGAAGTCGCAATAATGGCTTTAAATATGAAATTTAAACACCCTGTAAATCAATCAATTTTCAAGATTAAATATCTAGCAAAGTATTACAAATGAGGAATAATCTTTAAAATCGGATTCAAATGTTTATATGATCGTTTGTAAGAAAGCCT
Organism: Cichorium intybus; assembly: GCA_023525715.1. NCBI lineage: Eukaryota > Viridiplantae > Streptophyta > Magnoliopsida > Asterales > Asteraceae > Cichorium > Cichorium intybus. The sequence goes on along the minus strand of CM042009.1, from coordinate 153,663,767 downwards.
AGAAACCTTGGAATCCTTGAGTACCAGTCGCATAAACAAATAAATAACAAATGAATCCTAAATTTCACAGAGCATACAAATATAACATAAATTTCAAGAAAAACTACTTACGAGATGAAATGCAAGAGGGAACATGGATATTGTTGAAGTATCATCATTAGCACAATCAAGACAAGCGCAATATCTAGAAGAAGTTGGAATGTTCTAGAAGATTCTAGAACATTGTGGAAGAATCTAGAACGTACCAGAAGAATCTAGAATATTCTAGAAAGGCATGGAAGACCCTAGAAGGTTGCGGAACCTTCTAGAAGATCCTAGAAGACACCAGAACATCATAGAATACTATTAACATGGTAGAACGTTCTAGAAGCATATAGAAGCTAGTAATAGATATAGTGTATGATAGATAGTTCTAGAATGATCTTGTAAGTACTAAGTGTGTAGAAATATGTAGAACATTCCTAAGAGGAGGTGGAAACACCTATAAATAGGGGAGGAACTCATTTGCTCCAATCCATCCAAGAAACACTCCAAGAAAGAAAAGTGTAATAGTCTCTCAAAAAGTGTAATATCTTCTTAAGTGTTCTTTATAAAAGTGTTTGTGTTTCCCACAAAAAAAGAGAGTTGTGTTCAACAATCTGGTATCAGAGCGAGGTTTCTTGATATTGTTAGGAAGTCTTTCTTCTTGTCGTGAGTAGTCTGTGACTCTGCAAGTTTGGTGTTAAAACAAGCTTGTTTGGTATTTTGATGGATGTCTTCCATCACGTTCAAATCCAATAAGAATCAACCTTATATTCAAAATACTCACCAATTTGTCAATCGATGCAGAAAAAGGTGATTATTTAGGCATAGACACATCGTTAAAAAACATTAGCAACAATCATTCCATAACCAAAACAAACCAGATATTAAAATGAAGAACCGTGTTTCAAGAGAGCGTGTTTCAAGAGAGCGCTCTGAGTGGTACCAAATTCTCTGATTTCGTCATTGACCCAATGGAATCAAGAATAAAATCAAAGAAACATTCATTAACACTAACTTAAGTTCTAATAAACCGGTCTGTGGAAAAGTTGAAGCGTTGCAAAACCAGTTGTACCTGAGATGGCGACGTTTAGAGAGGATGAATATGTGGCGGGAAAAAAATCCTATGTTGACCTAAATATGCCACCGTTAAACTGTGGAAGAAAATGAATAGAGTGAAATAGTGGAAGAAACAAAATTTAGAGAGCGAGAAGAGGGACACGACGGTGGGAAACAGGTGTCCCAGACACTATGCGTGACGGACACACTGAATGCAAGGCGTTGAGATGCAGTGCAACGATGTAGATACCCTCCTTTTATGTACGTTGCGTCGTTCAAGGTTGAAAGACGTGGCATTAGTGGAAGCCCATGGTTCAGAGATAGGAGGCAGGAGAAAAATAGGGCTTATATATATATATATATATATATATATATATATATATATATATATATATATATATATATATATATATATATATATATATATATATATATATATATATATATATATATATATATATATATATATATATATATATATATATATATATATATATATATATATATGTCGAATAAAAGAAAATTTTAAATTGTGAGAATAGACCAATGATCATTAGCTTTTATTATATTTTATTTTTAACACTTGTTTATTATCTAGTAATATACCAAAGTGAATAAAGTTTTATTTTCAACAATTATAAATTAAAATAGATATATTTTCCAGAATTTTTTATGTTATAACATTCTGAGTTTAATAAAGTTCACAACTGAATTTTGTAAGATCATTTTTTCTGTCAATAAAATGTATCGATATTGAGAATAATTGTTAGAAATATATTGATTTTATATGTTAATTCTGTTTTTGGAGAATAAAATTTGCTAAAATTAAAAAACAAAGTTATTAAACTGTAAATTGTTCGTTCATAAAGTTACTAACATGTCTGTGGTTTTATTTGAACCTCTGTGTATGTCTATATATATATATATATATATATATATATATATATATATATATATATATATATATATATATGTTGTATGTCCAAGATCCTCACACGGTATCAATCACAAACTTGATTGGTGAGGAATCTCAATCAAGTAATCAATCAAACACAAGAAACAAGGAGATTTCAACCTTCAATGCACTCTTGATTAAACCAAGACTAGTAGATAAGATCCTATGATTGCTTGAGAGAATATTCTTTCTATGCTAGCACAAATCCCAAGAACAATCAACCTTACAAATGACGGATCAAGGAGCCTTAAATAGTCTACGCCTACCTAGCCTAAACCCTAAGCCCAAAAGACAGCAAGCCCACCGAAATCCATGAAGGATTTCGGTCCATTACAACCGAAAACTAGGGGATTTCGGTCCCTGACTGAAATCCACCAACAGCCCAATAAAGTTTTCATTTTAGCCCAGAAACACTTGGATATTGGCTCGATTAAATATAAAGCTTAAACCAACAATAAATATGTCCCAACAATCTCCCCCTTGGTTTAATGCTTTCATTTGTCATCGAGTTCTGTCTTGAACTTGGCTTCGGTTGTACACTGCAGCAAAATTCTAACAATCTCCCCCTTAATGAGTGACGGAAGAAGATGTTAAAAACATTCAGCACCTTTGCAGAGACGACTTCATCTTCGTTGTTGTACTGTGTTCAGATTTAGCTTTGAACATGCATTGGGTCAACAGGCTTTAGCGTAGGTCTTGAAATCACGACATCCAGCTTTTGTTTTAACTTTCAATTTGAACATGGAGTCTGACTCTTCATTTATCTTCTTCTTGATCACATGAAGATATGAATGTAGCGACAAACTGATTGAGGAGGAATTCAACGCAGCTGGTCACATAGAATTAAGCTTCACTTTCTTCGGGGATAGAAATTTTGTGTCGAAACTCTTTGAACTTCACTTCTTGCTGTTCAAGGACTCAGCCTTAGCTAAGAATGAGACTTCTCGCAGTATTTGTGTCAACCCAGAGGAACGCACTATGATTGTTTGAGTATCGGAGAACTACTCGTGGCCGATTTGATTTTGGCCCCTGCATACCCTTGATCAAAGATCACAATGCAGTTATCAAGTCAACAAGTTGACTTGGCTCTTGGCTAGACGTTCAATGGTATCCAAACTCTGCGGAGTGTACCATCCTAGTGCCAATTTTGAATCCAGTAAGGTTGTTGGGGTCTCACAGCTATTGTAGTAAACAACAACGATCACTGACCCAGAGTTTCGATGTTTCATCAATGCGAGGTAAAATCATATTGAGTCACGAACATCTATATTAGAAGAAAATTTTTGGTTTCAAGAGAGGTATGAGCGTGTAATATGTCTTGGTTATTAGACATACCCATCGGCTAGACTTTCGAATTGTCATGAGTGTATGGTTTATTACACTGAGTCATCCAACTCTTGAATTAGAAGCTTTGTAGGTAAGAATGGTTGTTGATGCCTCACATCTACTACTGGTGTTGTAGCAGAGATCACTGACATAGAATTTTGAAATATCATCATCACTTGGTTTAAAGTGATAAATCGTCTATTTCTTGCAACAGAAAGATAGAGGGGTGGTTAAGAAATGATTGGTGCGTGTGATAGACTACAGTACGCAATCTAACCATCGACACAATTTTAACTCTCGACTCTGAGTGGCTTTACTCAAAGTGTCTAGAAGTTGATGTTGCAGAATAAACTCTTAGATTTGGTTAAGAAAGGTTGTAAGTGTTTCATACTTACTATGGTGTAACAATAAGAATCAACAGCACTTAAGTGTTACCTCAGCAGTGAGTGGTATTACTCGGTGCGTCGTCGGTTGGTAATATTTTTGATTTTAAAATTTTCTTAAAATAAAGACATATTTTTGTGTTTTTTAAATTTTTAGACATAAAGGAAAATAAACTATTTTTGGATTTTCTTAGATTGAAAAGTAAAAAAACATAAGGGAAAAAACATATTTTTGTATTTTTAAGTTTTCTGATTTTTGTTTTGTTTTTTCTTCTCCCCCTAAATTTGTGCATGGGAAAGAATTTTGAGAGAGTAAAACCATGAACAAATTTAATCGAAACAAAAATGATATACAATATTTGCAGAACTGATTTAATAGTCATCGCAACGTATCATTTTGAGCATTTCGACCAGCACATTGAATCGAGCTTTAGCAAAAGGTTTTGTGAACAAGTCCGCCACATTGTTATCTGTGTGGACCTTTTCCAAATGAATCAATTTTCGATCGAATCAATCTCGAATAAAAAGAACTTTAATGTCAATGTGCTTAGTCTTAGAATGCTGAACAGGGTTTTTCACAATTTGGATAGCCGCCTCATTGTCACAGAATATGGGAGTGTCAAGAAAGTTCATACCATAATCAAGGAGTTAATGTTGCATCCAGATGACCTGAGAACAACAGGCCGAGGCAGCAACATACTCAGCCTCAGTTGTAGACGTTGACACGGTCTGCTGCTTCTTGCATTGCCAGGAAATCAGTTGGTCTCCTAAGAATTGACATCCAGCACTAGTGGACTTTCTGTCAATGTCGCAACCCCCATAATTGCTATCTGAAAAAGCATAAAGATCAAATTCACGATTCTTTGGATACCAGAGACACAATTTAGGTATCCCTTTACGATATCGAAAGATTCGTTTCACAGCAGTTAAATGAGAGTTTTTAGGATTAGCCTGATGTCGAGCACACTGGCAAACTACAAAAAGAATGTCCGGTCTGTTGGCGGTCAGATACATCAACGACCAATCATCGAATGATAGTACGTTTGATCGACAGATTGACCATCTAGATCCGCAATCAGCAGTGGTCGCTCAACCATTGAAGTGTTAGCCACTTTTGCATCCTTGAAGTCGAACTTCTCGAGAATATCCTCCACATACTTTCCTTGATGAAGAACTTCTCACTCAACCATTGAGCTTTGCTTAACTTGCAACCCAAGGAACATTATCATCTCACCCAACGAACTCATCTCAAAGCGTTTCTTCATCACTTGTTCAAACTCTTTGCACAATGCCTCACTCGTTGAACCAAAGATAATATCATCCACATAGATTTAGACAACAATCTGGTCAGAGTTCTGGCGCTTGATGAACAGAGTCAGGTCAATGGTGCCTCTTGTATAACCATGCTGCAACAGATAATCAGTTGATGAAGACCAAAAAGAGCTTTATCAAGCTTGTAGACGTGATTCGGAAACTTGGAGTTGACAAAGCCCGGAGGTTGATCAACATAAATCTCCTCCTTCACTTCTCCGTACAAGAATGCAGTTTTAACATCCATCTGGTATACAGTAAAGTTCATATACGATGCATAGGCGAGAAAAATTCGAATCGCTTCCAATCTTGCAACCGGAGCATATACTTCCGTATAATCAAGACCCTGATCTATCGAAAACCACGAACAACCAGGCGTGCCTTATTACGTACAATAACCCCAGAATTATCTTGCTTGTTGCGAAACACCCATCTCGTGTCAAGAGACTTTTTGCCCTCAGGTAGTTCCACCATTTGCCAAACATTCAGCTTCTCGAACTGATTCAACTCCTCATGCATGGCATCCACCCAACTTGGTTCGTTAAGTGCCATCTGAACATTCTTCAGCTCGATTTGAGAGATAAAGCATGAATAGAGGCACTCGTTGACATGTCCACTCTGGCTTCTGGTGTGTACCCCATCGTCCAGAGAGCCAATAACGTTGTCAATCGGGTGATCGCGTTGTATTCGTGAATGAACAGCATGTTCGAGCGAACCAGTGGAGACTGGAAGATTTGTTATGTTTTCAACTCTGCCTGAGCCTGAAGCACCTCTGTCAAAATCTCTGAAGTCGTAGGAGGTACTTGCAACATATTCTTCGGGAATTCTCTTAGGAAAGAGTGAATCCACGAGTAGAGTCAAAAAGATCAGCAGGTTCAGAATTGAAAATGTCTTCATGAGAAGCAGATTGTTCAACCACCGGAGGTTCGCCAACAACCTAGGACGATTCAGCAGGAGCATCTTCAGTCAAAGTAGTGGAAACAGGAGATGCACCGTCATTAAGAATAGGATCTTCAAAGATCACAGATGGTTTGATGGGATCAGCAATGATTTTCGCATCGTCATCTGTGTTAACTGAACTGGTACCCCGTTGAGTACCTGAGACATCATCGGAAAACATATTAAACGATTTAAACAATTCAGCATAGTTAAATAACCAGTCGGGTCCAACATAAGCATCCATCTGATTTTCTTCTTGCCATCGCACGTCAAACGATTCCACGATCTGTTAGTCACCTTGTTATACACTCGATAAGCAGTTTTACCCGCATATCCAACGAAGTAGCAATCATCCGCTTTGGAGTTGAACTTCGGAGTAGCTTCGAGATGAAGTAGAGTGCAAGGACAACCAAAAGTACGGAAATCGGCCACATTAGGTTTACGACCAAAGAGAACTTCATACGGGGTCTTCATCTGATTCTTGTTGATGATGACCCGGTTCTAGACATAACATGTTGTATTAATTGCTTCCGCCCAAAAGAACACCGATAATTTGGAGTCGCACAACATAGTACGTGCAGCATCAATCAATGTTCTGTTCCGGCGCTCAGCAACACCATTTTGTTGAGGTGTCCGAGCGGCACTACACTAACGTAGCACTCCCTTATCTGCACAAAACGTATCCAACACCGTGTTCTTAAATTCAGTCCCATTGTCGCAACGAAGTGCCTTCAACTTCTGATTAGTTTGATTTTCAATTAAGGTAATGAATTTCATAACCAGGTCAGCCGTCTCACTCTTAGTCTTCAAGAAGTAAACCCAAGTAAAACGTGAGTAGTCATCAATAATAACTAAGCAATAAGAGCTACGGTTAATACTGAGAACGTTGACAGGGCCAAAGAGATCCAGGCAACACATTTTTCAAAAGTGACCAACTTGGGCTTGTGTGGATTCCGATGATGTTTGCCTTGAGCACAGGCAACACATTTTTCAAAAGTGATGAAGTCTTTGATCGGCAACCCCCAGACAAGATCGTTTTTAGCGAGGCAATTCAAATTCTTCACATTGGCTTGACCGAGACGTCGATGCCATAACATGGCATTCTGTTCTGAAGCTTTCGAGAATAAACAAGTGACATTTTCCGGAGTGTTGAGATTCATGTCGATGATATAAGCGTTGCTCTTTCGTTTTGATCTGACAAGAATCCACTGCTCTTTCGTTCTTTGTAAAGTGGGTTGAAAAACCTCTGTCACAGATTTGTGAAACTCTTAGCAGACTGTGCTTGAGCTCAGGTACAAAGTTCACATTCTCAAACTTCAACATGCCATTCGTTACAGTTCCCCTTTGTGTGATCTTTCCCTTTTCACCTCCCGCAAAGCAAACACGTCCGTCATTAAAATTTTCAACGTCGTGTAATTGGGACATGTCGCCTGTCATGTGTCTGGAACAACGGCTATCAACATACCAGGGTTTGCTGATATTCCTCCACAGCTGTTCCTGCACAAGTTGCAGGATTAATTAGATTTAGGAACCCAGTCTATTCGGAAACTGGGTTGACCCAAACTATCGATACATTTTACGGATTCTAAACTCATATCACTATTGTCAAATAATGGGAAATTCACAGTAGATTTTGGAATGCTGCCTTTAGGAACCCATCTATAGTTTGATTTAAATCTCTTATCATTGGACCAGATGGGAACGTTAGCATTTGATTTGGAATCGGAACTGCTATTCGAAATTGATTCTTGAGATGACTTTGATCTTACAAAGTTTGGTAAGGCACAGTCATTTCTTGAAACAATCTTTTTTTGAGCAGTTTGATTCTTGGCTTTCACATCATTCCAATTCTTATTCCGAGAACGTGACCTCGAGGGTTTTCTTTTATAAGACCTCCCCCTTGGCACGTTCTACCAAAACTGTTCACGTTGATGCGCATATAAATATCGGGGACAATTTCTGGCAATGTGACCAGCAATTCCACAATTAAAACAAGTGTGTCTTTTAATAGGGACAGTGGATGTTTGTCCATGTCCAGATATATTCAATGCATTTCCACACACAAACACGCATGCAACAGAACATTTATCAGAATTTTTAAACCTAGAATTTTGAAAATTAGCATCATTACGAATTTTTAAAGGTCTAACAATTTTAGCAGTTTGTTTAACAGACGAATTCAAAGCAGGCGAATCAGAATAATTAGTCTTAGAACAAGTTTTAACAGAATCAAAAGTACTCTTTTCTTCCTTCTTCTCATGATTCTCTTTCAAATTATCTGCACATGAGGTAGAAGCATCAGTAGAGAGTTTATTACTCTCAGCGGTGCCATATTGATCCTTTTGAATGAAATTGGAGTGATAACATTCTTCTGATTCTTCGGTGTCAAGGTTTGAGATATAGTAATGATTAAATGGAGGTGAAACAGTTCTATATCCAAGACCTTCACCGAATTTATTGTTCCATTTAGTTTGATGTTCAATTATGGATTCAACTACTTTCCTTGACACATCGAATTTTTTGAAATTAAATTCTGCATCTTGAAATTTAGCTTTCAATGCATCAAGCTCAGCAGTTAATTCAACAATAACACCAACAACATGATTATATCGACCACTTGTTGTACTCCAATCCTCTTGAACTCTTTTAAAGTCAGATATTTTGGCGTCTAATTTTTTCTTGAAGAGGCTTTAAGTTTCTTTTTAGCATTATAGACATCGTTTGTAAGGTCAAAAACTTCTCTAACTAGGCGATCATTATGTTCACGATATTTAGCAATTATATCAGCACAAGTCTGAGAAGAGCAAGAAACTTCACTAACCTCAGTTTCGGCAGGGGTAGAAGCAGGAGTAGTAGAAACCATGAAAGCAAATTGCAGATCCATCATTTGTTCTTCTGCAACATCAGCATCCATGTTCCCTTCGATCTGCCGCTAGTGTGCTCCACCACCTTTAGTTAGGTTCTAGGCTTGCATCTGGTCGTCCCAAGAAACTGTTGCGCCACCATTGGTCTTTCATTGTTCTGGGGAGTATCATCGCGATTGTTTCCAACATGCACTAGATTTCTCTTAGCATTATCCATTCTGGGCTTAGTACATTCGCGAGCGAAGTGACCAGGCTCGTTGCAATTGTAACATCGAAGATTGGCTTTGCTAGATCCAACCTTACTGTCTCCACCATTGTTAACCCAATTGTTTCTGCCGGTTCTTTGCGTGAACTTCTTTGCCCTGAAAACCACCATAGCGATATACAAGGAAATGTCCATCTCTTCCAAATCATCAGGGTTGACTTGATCTAGATCTCCTACCATCATTGGTTGAACCAGCTCACCAGCAACAAGAGCATTACAATAGTTTATGACACTAACCATCAAACCTAAATTTTCTTCAGTTCCTTTGGGAAGAGTTGGAGCTGGAGTAACAAGAATAGAGGGGCCTGGAGATACCATCGGCTTGCTGGAAGAGGAAGAAGCTTGCTGAGCAAGAGCTTGAGCAGGAAAGGCAGAAAAGGAACTGTTTATAGAAGCACCTAGGTTGGCATATTGATAAGAATTGACGTGATTTATCTCTCGTTGTCTTTCATCCATGTCACATGCTTTGATGACAGCCACAATCTCAGAAAGAGTCAATCTGTGCAAATCCTTCGTCTTCTTAATTACAGCAACATGCATATCCCAACTCTTGGGAAGGGAGTTCAACAATTTCTTGTTGATTTCAGATTTAGACAGAACAATGCCAGCGGTATTTAGCTCGGTATTGAGTGAAGTGAACCGCTGCAATTGAGCTTCCAATGTCTCTCCAAGAACATAATTAAACATGTTGAAACGCTGTCTAAGAAGATCTTGTCTACTTTGTTTCAATTGAGCTTCCAATGTCTCTCCAAGAACATAATTAAACATGTTGAAACGCTGTCTAAGAAGATCTTGTCTACTTTGTTTCATATCTTCATTGCCTTCGTAGACCTCAATCAATGCCTCCCATAGGGCTCTAGCAGAAGTGTATTATCTGAATCCTTGTGCAATGTCTGCGGACAAAGCCATAGTAAGTGTGGCAAGGGCTCGATTATCAATTTCTGTTTTCTCAAAGTCTTCATCCGTGTAATTTGCTTCAGTCTTCTCAATCATGATACCGTTTGCAAGAGTTTGAGTAATCTTAACGGGACCTCTCACCATGCTTCTCCATATTTTGTTATCTTTCATTTCATATAGTTCTCGAACCTGAATCTCCATTCCTCAAAGCCTTCAGCATTTAACAGTCTGAGAATACGGGTAACAGTACCCATCAAGGTATCGAGATCGTAATGCAAATTGGTAGTAGTCAAATCCATTGGAAATGAACTGAAAAGCACCAAAAGTCAACTCACAAGTCAAACCGAAAAGCACAAAGTCAACAGTACAAGGACCGAAAAGGAGACCGATAAGCCTTCAAATGCTAAAAGGTTGATCGAAAACTCAAAAAATATCTCACCGAAAACCCAAAATTTGACCCAATCTTTCGAAAATTTTGACCTCTAAATTGGCCGAAATCCCAGGCTTACCAAAAACCAGGTTCTTGACCGAGAACCTCCACTGAACACCACACTAGGACCGAAAACAAAGGATTTCTGCCGAAATCTGAAGAACTAACCTAAAACCAGGAAATCCTAGGAGCTGCACCGAAAATCTACTTGGGCTGACCGAAAACCTCCTTAATGGACCGAAATCCCGTAAACCCTAACCGAAATCCTGGTTCAAATTCCGCCGCCACAGAAATCCTATGGAGCGTGGCCGAAAACCTTTATCAGATCTCAAAAACGCCGATTTCAGAAAATTTTGAACTTTTTGGATCAAAAACTCGATTTTTGGATGATTTTTGCTTGAAGATGCCCGGAACACGAAGAACACCAAGAACACCAAGAACACAAACACCCAAACAGCCCAAACATTCATCAAAAACAGATCAAAACACCCAAAATCTTCACGAAATCTCCAAGAACTCCAAGATTCAAACAAAGGAAATGATAAGATTGATACTAAAACACCTAAAAACACAAGGTTTTGAGGATCTGATACCAATTGTAACTCCAATATCCTCACACGGTATCAATCACAAACTTGATTGTTGCGGAATCCCAATCAAGTAATCAACCAAACACAAGAAACAAGGAGATTTTAACCTTCGATGCACTCTTGATTAAACCAAGACTAGTACATAGGATCCTATGATTGCTTGAGAGAATATTCTTTCTATGCTAGCACAAATCCCAAGAACAATCAACCTTGTAAATGACGGCTCAAGGAGACTTAAATAGTCTACGCCTACCTAGCCTAAACCCTAAGCCCAAAACACAGCAAGCCCACCGAAATCCATGAAGGATTTCAGTCCATTACAACAGAAAACCAGGGGATTTCGGTCCCTCACCGAAAACGACCAACAGCCCAATAAAGTCTTCATTTTACCCCAGAAACACTTGGATATTGGCCCGATTAAATACAAAGCTTAAACCAACATATATATATATATATATATATATATATATATATATATATATATCTATATATATATATATATATATATATATATATATATATATATATATATATATATATATATATATATATATATATATGCAACATGGAACCGGATCATCGGGTAATGATATCATATATGGATCGGTGGTCTGAAATGGGTGCCGCTAGCGAGTTCCCGATGTGATTCATGGCTGCAATCAGAGAACAAAATCGTTAGAACCATCCCAGGGCGTGTGCCCCGGGAGCAGGCACCGACGATCAAGTTAGTTCGATATGCGAGATGAGATGGTTTCTCCTTGCCGAAGAGAACCATCGTAGTGTATGTGAAGATGATAGTAGAGAGTAGAGGCTGATGACTTAGGGAGCTAGGGCTCCCTTCATTATCTATTTATAGTGGGCAATTAGGTCAAGCCTTGGGCCAGCCCAGTTCAGGCCCAGCTAGCCAGAGGCAGTGCTATCAAGCAAGGCTAGCTGGCAGGCTGTCATGCCGTGCTGCCGAGCAGGGCTGGCTGGCGGGCTGTCACGCCGTGCTGCTGAGCAGGGCTGGCAGCCACGCGGTGGTGTCAAGTAGTGCCGTTTAGCGGCCGTCAAGCCGCGCTGTCATGCTATTCGGGTCAGCCAATGGACCCAATATCATCAAGTCTGCCCAGTCCGATGTGATTGGTTTGCTGACAATCGCATTGGACTGGATACAGCTATATAAGTCATACGCTATCAAGTCGCCCTAGTCCGATGTGATTGGTTTGCTACCAATCGCGTCAGACTAGATACAACAAAGGCGTGCGGAAAATATAAGAGGAACAACCAAACCTCGCCTACGGAAGTCGTAGTATGTTACGGATCCTGCAGTGGAGTTGGATCTACGCGACGCGGGGTTGGCTTGGTAATCTCTTCGTGCGCTATGAGATTGTGATCCAGCCGATTCGGTACAACACAATTCTTGCCATGATTACGCAGCAAGGCTGCTGTGGCGATCGTGGAGCAAAGTCGTTGCGTGATAATGCAGTAAGACGACTGTGTGATAACGTATCAAAGTTGCTGATGTAATTATGCTGAAAGACTGTCGTAATATCCCCGTCGTACCTTGGTGGAATGCCACCAATAAACGTCTTCATAGTGCTTTACAAGCTATACCATACCGATTTCCCCCAGTCTGATGTAGGTAGCTAATAGGTAGCGAGGTCAGACTAAAGCGAATTAGGGAAAAGTCGTCGTTACGAATATACATGTCGGGGTCACGGTCAAGATAATGTGCAGCAGGGTTACTGACAAGAATATTAGCAATGAGGCGACTGTTGGGATAATAAGCAGCAGGGTTGCTATCCAGATAATGTGCAGCAGGGCTGCTGACGAAATAACGAGCCACACGGCTGCTATCCAGATAATGAGTAGTAGAGCTGCCGGGACGATTGTCCTTATTGTGGTAAAACGTATAGTGAGAAAATGTTTGTTGATCGTCGGAGTAAAGAGAGAAACCATGTGAATTGCCTTTTATCGATAATTGTAGAAGAGGGCATCGAATGTATGGTGCTAAGCATGGCTTAGGCTTGTGATTCATGATTCATGATGTGCAGTAGCTATGTTTATTCCATTCAGTGATCACTTGTGGTGGAATCGAGCTTAGTAGCCGGCAATTTAAGGCGAAGGTGACGAGCCTTCTAAAACTTATATGAATTGGTCTTAGAAGTCAGCAAATCAAGGCAAAGGTTATGAACCTTCTTGACCTTGTATTAAATCGGGCTTCGTTAGGTGCTCGGACCTTGTTAGGTACTCGGACCTTTTTGTGGCTCTCAGGCCTTGTGGTACTCGAACATTTGCGTGGCTCTCGGGCCATGTTAGATACTCGGACCTTTGCGTGACTCTCGGGCCATATTAGGTACTCAGACCTTTGCGTGGCACTCGGACCATGTTAGGTACTCGGACCTTTGCGTGGCTCTCGGGCCATGTTAGGTACTCGGACCTTTGCGTGGCTCTCGGGCCATGTTAGGTACTCGGACCTTTGCGTGGCTCTCGGGCCATATTAGGTACTCGGACCTTTGCGTGGCACTCAGACCATGTTAGGTACTCGGACCTTTATGTGGCTCTCGGGCCATGTTAGGTACTCGGACCTTTGCGTGGCTCTCGGGCCATATTAGAATTGGGCATAGTAGTGAGTGGTTCATGTGCCTGTCTCGGGTGATCAGTCCGAACAAATATATATATATATATATATATATATATATATATATATATATATATATATATATATATATATATATATATATATATATATATATATATATATATAACGGAACCGGTGCCTGTCTGGCTAGCTATTTCGACGTGTACATAATACAACGTGTAACACAAAGAGTTTCGTCCATTACTTGTTAGCAACATATTATTAATGTAATGGTGCCGTTATGTGCCGAGGTTGCAGTAGGGCCGCTCGCGAGAGCTTGGCGGTAGAGCTGCTGGTGAGAGTTGGGAAGCGGTGCTGCTGGCAAGGGCAGCGCGACAGTGCTGTTGACAAGAGCTGGGCAGCGAGGAGCTGGCAGGAACTGAGCAGCAGGGCTGCTGGCGGGAGCAGCACAACAGTGCTTCTGGTAAGAGCCGAGCAGCGGTGCAGCTGGCAGGAACAGAGCAGCAGGACTGCTGGCGGGAGCAGCGTAACGGTGATGCTATTTGATTCTTCCATCCTTAGTAATGACTTGAATTTTGGGCATATGTTATCACGTATAATCTTAGTACATCTTGTAAGTTTCCACCAAGAAATAATTTTCCAAAATAAATGTGCTATGTCAGCCCTTCTACTCCTCCCGTTTTTGGAAAAATGATGGCACGCTTGTCGTGCGGTAAAGGTAACCGGGTTTTGCGATGCGAACGAACTTCCCTTGCTTATGTATTGGCTTGTGCTTGTATATTTGTGCCTCGTTCGTTTGTGCATGTCAAAATGAGCAACATAGGAGTAAGTTTTCGAGACTTATATCATACACAAATAATAAATATTGAATTATAAATGTCGAAATAAATATGCATGTAGTTATCATCCTTTTATGTTGTCATGGGTAAACCGTACCAATATTTTGTTACGTAATAAGATTGTTAGAATGCACATGATTTACACAAGTCAGACTATCAGTGGAATCTGTTCCCTCCCCCTTTTTTTTGAAAATAAAAACATTCATTGGCATTCGTGTATCGAAAGACCTACCATGAATATTGAGTGACTTAGTTTGAATAGATTATGGACTGTTAACTGATTGTATATATAGAATTTCTAATACACGGGAATTACACAGTCCATTTGATTGAAATTGGTTTTTGACATATAGTAGTATGCAAAATAGTTGCATCTGATGCATATAGAGGCGATGTGATGCGCAATCGTGACTATTTTGGAAAATCTAGAATAATCTTTGGTTTATGGTGTTTAGCAAAACTTGGATTTTTTTTAATATGGTAAGGTGCGCATACTTCCTGCATTATGTATTATTGTGGGCAATTAGGTCATGCCTTGGGCCAGTTCAGGCCTAGCTAGCCAGAGGCAGTGCTGTCAAGCAAGGCTAGCTGGCAAGGCTGTCATGCCGTGCTGCCGAGCAGGGCTGGCTGGCGGGCTTTCACGCCGTGCTGCTAAGCAGGGCTGACAGCCAAGTCGTGCTGTCAAGTAGTGTCGTCTAGCGGCCGTCAAGCCGCGCTGTCATACTATTCGGGTCAGCCAATGGACCCAATATATATATATATATATATATATATATATATATATATATATATATATATATATATATATATATATATATATATATATATATATATATATATATATATATATATATATATATATATATATATATATATATGGGTGTGTGTGTGGGGGGGGAGGTTAGGTTCAATAGAGAACCAAAATTAAACGAGAAACGAATGACCCAATCTTGTGGTTGGAATGCAAAATATGAACGGCCTGAAAAAATGTATATTTTGTAATTGGACGCGAATGTAGAAGATTATAGCAAAAAAACTCAGTTTGTTTTTTTATGTTTTTTAAAATTTTAAGCGTTTGAAATAAGGAGGACGGAGAAGGATGGTAACCGGCCTTTTGAAAATGAGAATGGAGAAGGATGGGAACCGACCTTTTGTATAAAACAATCAAGTTCTTTGAGAGAACGGGCCAAGTAAGAAGAGGATGCAATGCCTAATTTATATCTCTAATCCCCAAAATTAGAGATCCCTTGGGTTGGAAAGATTATAGACCTATTAGCTTGATTGAGTGTTTTGTTAAGATTATCTCCAAGATCTTGGCAAGCAGACCGAAGAAGATCATTCATAAAGTCGTGAGCGGTGAACAAACAACATACATTCAAGGAAGGAATATTCTAGAGGGTCCTTTTATCAGAAACGAGATCTTTAACTCGGCTAAGAAATCAAGAAATAAATCCATGTTCTTCAAAGTAGACTTGGAAAAGGCTTTTGATTCTTTTGATTAGGGTTATTTGGAGTCGGTATTAGCCCAGATGAACTTTGGTCTAAGATGGACGAAATGGATCAATGGGATGCTAAAATCGGGCAGGGGGCGGTCTTAATAAACGGTGCTCCAATAAAAGAATTTGTCATTGAGAAAGGGTTGAGACAACGGGATCCTCTCTCACCTTTCCTCTTTATCATTGTTATTGAAGGGCTACATGCAATCATGGAGACAACGGTTGAGAAACACATTTTTCATAGAGTTCGGCTTCCTGATGAGGGTCCAACATTATCACACTTGATGTACGCAAATGATGTGATGTTTATAGGGGAGTGGTCTCCAATAAATTTTCTTAATCTGAAATGGTTGTTAATATGCTTCTCTTTGGCATCTGGACTGAAGGTCAACTATTGCAAAAGCAAGGTTATGATATTGGGGTCGATAAAGAAGAAATGGGTAGATTGGCAAACTTTTTGGGATGTGAGGCTTCGGAATTTCCATTCTCTTACCTAGGGGTGCCTATCGGGTCCAACATGAAGCTAGCAAAAAATTGGAATCCTGTGATTGAAAGATTCAAATGGAAATTAAACAACTGGAAAAAGAACTCCTTTTCGTTTGGTGCTAGACTTACTTTGCTGAATTCAGTGTTGGGCAGCCTTCCGCTTTATTATATGTCAGTCTTTAAAGCCCTGTCGAAGGTAATTGAAAGCTTAGAGAGCATTAAAAGAAGATTTTTATGGAAAGGGTCAGACGAAAAAAGATGCATTAATTGGGTGGCTTGGGAAAAAGTGACAACTCCTAAAAACATGGGAGGGTTAGGTGTCAAATATTTGAAAGATTTTAATATAAGTTTTGCTTGCAAAATGGTGGTTGAAGTTAAGACATGATGGTACCTCCATTTGGTCACAGGTCATCAGGAGCATTCATAGAATCAAAGAGTTCGATGATGGAAAATTGGCCAAAAAATTCTATAAGGGAGTGTGGAATGAGGTGACTGAGATTGAATCTGCCTTTTTAGAGTCCAGAATTAGTCTTAGAGATTTATTCAGAAGGATTGTGGGAAAAGGCGACAAAACCCGGTTCTGAAAGGACTTATGGTTAACTAGTATACCATTAAAGAACAAGGTTCCAAGACTTTACCAGGCCAAAAGTGATAAGAATATTCTAGTTATGGGGAGGGTAATAGTCAGCTCTACTTCTGAAATTGAATCAAGCTGGAATTGGAAAACACAATATTTTCAAATCCAGAAAAGACGAAATTACAGATCTGTCAATGTTGCTGAGCAAATTCGTGTTCTCTCCAAAAGAAGATTATTGGGAATGGATTCCGGAAAATAATGGCATATTTTCTGTCAGATCCGTTAGACATGCTTTGGATTTTTCAAAGAAGGAGAATATTCCTAAAATGGTCAAATGGTGTTCGTGGGTGCAAAGTAAGTTCACTTGCTTCACATGGTGAATGGCGCTTAACAGAATTCCCCAAGAGCCAAATCACTCAAGACGAGGGATACATTTTTCAGATGTTATCTGCCCACTATGTGGGCTGGAGGAAGAAAAGGCCGACCACGTATTTGTAACTTGTGATTTCTCATGAAGAGTTTGGGAGCAGTTATGTAAATGGTGCGGGCATACAATGGGAGTACATAGGAACATTCAAGATCTCATTTCACAAATCACGTCCTTTTCGAAATTGGCAAAGGAAGGCAACTTTTTTCAGCTTTATTCAATGCTTCATGTTGGTCCATATGGAAGGCTAGGAATGAAGCAAATTTTAAAAAGAAAAAGCAAAATCCAATGTTGATAGTAGACAGGATTCAGTAGGAATTATTCAACTGGGTGAAGTACAGGGGTAAGCAGCATTCGTTAGAATGGTATTCTTGGTGCAGCAATCCACTTAGCTCCGATCCACTCTCTTGATCCGGTGAGGTGTGCAACTGTAAGTGGTGAGTTTATGGTTAGAGTCTTTTGTGTGAATAGGTTCCTAGCAGAATCTGTTCTCGGTATGAATAGAGTTTCTAATTTTGAAATGTTGGCTGTTTTATTTCTGATCACTCTCTTTAGTCTTCGAATGGAGGGAGGGGTGGGGAGGGGGCTTGATGGGTCACTTTGGTGTTTTTGGTGTTGTACTCTCACAACAGACATAACTAGGTGTGTTTTTCTTTCAATGGGTAGATCTTTTAGGCTCCAATGCGTTGCAACATTCTATTAGTGTGTATTTTCATTTCGCGTCTTCTCAGGGGTGGCAGGGGGTTTTCCTTGGTGTTGGTGTGTGTTCGGTGTTGGGTGTGTAGTGAAAAAAAACAAAGTCACAAGCTTCTTTGATTATTACGTAACTCTGAAGAAGGAGAGAAGAAAGGACTACTGAATGGAAAGTAATAACAAAAGGAACTCAAAAATGCTCTTTTTATTCATAATAATAAAGGCAATATATAGCCTTTTGAGAGAAAACGTGTAGCCGAAAATTAGCAATAAAATACTCCTAACATGCTTCACCTAAAGAAATGGTACACCCTGGGGAGGGGGCTTGATGGGTCACTTTGGTGTTTTTGGTGTTGTACTCTCACAACAGACATAACTAGGTGTGTTTTTCTTTCAATGGGTAGATCTTTTAGGCTCCAATGCGTTGCAACATTCTATTAGTGTGTATTTTCATTTCGCGTCTTCTCAGGGGTGGAAGGGGGTTTTCCTTGGTGTTGGTGTGTGTTCGGTGTTGGGTGTGTAGTGAAAAAAAACAAAGTGACAAGCTTCTTTGATTATTACGTAACTCTGAAGAAGGAGAGAAGAAAGGACTACTGAATGGAAAGTAATAACAAAAGGAACTCAAAAATGCTCTTTTTATTCATAATAATAAAGGCTATATATAGCCTTTTGAGAGAAAACGTGTAGCCGAAAATTAGCAATAAAATACTCCTAACATGCTTCACCTAAAGAAATGGTACACCCTAGTGACCCACTCTCTTCACCTATACTTTCTTTACGGTAAACTCCATGAAATCCAGTCAACCAAGTCTAACTAATAACCTATTAACTAAAATATAAAACATAAAAGCATAAATAGTTATTAAAAGTTCCTGCCATGCATAACATTATGTGAACCAAAGACTGCTAATTTTAAACCTATTAATCCAACAAACAACCCTTTAATCGGTTTACTCATGCCACTATTTCACAACAACACCGGCTCCTCTTCGATTACATTTGCTTATTGCTTCTCCCACATAGGACATTTATTGCTATAATGACCAAACTCACCACACTTGTAACATCTAACGAGACTTTTATCCCATTGGAACCATTCATTACCATCCCGACTTTACCCGGACACCTGACCTCTTCCCCGGCCATGTCCGAAGCCATCCCGATTTGAACCTCCATTGCCACAATGCTTACAAACATGCAATTTTTCTTCACTGGTCAACAATAAACCACGTTGAGTATCCTCCGTTTTCTCCGATCCTTTTATACGTTCCTCGTAAGCCTTCAACCTACCCACGGCCTCGTCAAATAACATCGAGTACAACTCGAAACATTGTTCTATTGAAGCCACAATTTGGAGGAAAGACTTAGGCATCGAATCAAGCAACCTTTTCACCAACTCCACCTCTTCAAGATCGTAACCAAGACTCCTTGCCTTTGAAGCTAAACCGGTCAATTTGGTTGCAAAGTCATCAAAGGTTTCGCCCTCTTTCATGCACCAACCTTCAAGTTCCCTTTTTAAGGTTTCTAGCTGAGCCGTTCTCACTCGATCCACCCCTAAATATCGTATTTTCAGCCCATCGCACACTTGCATTTGGTCGGTGTAACTCGCCATTTGTAATACCATGTCTTCGGGTATTGCTTGAAACAGAAAAGCAAGAGCTTATTTCGACTTCCTTGGATCCGATTCTTCACCTAACGCCCTCGGTGCAACTGTCTCCCATATGTCCTGTGCGTCCATAACCGACTTGACTTTGATCGCCCCCGCCAGGTAATTTGTTGGAGTAAAAATGGGAACTTGATACGACATCAAACCTCCTTATTTAACCGGTACCATCGCCATTCTTTTCTTCCTTTTGAGAGCTTCAACCCTTTTCCGATCAAACCCGTTCCAAGAGAACTTTTCCACCGACCAAGAAAACTAGCTTTTTCCGATCAAACCCGTTCCAAGAGAACTTTTCCACCAACCAAGACTACTAGCTACAAGCTTTACCTTCTTCTTACACCTACAAAACGAACCAAATCCAAAAGCCACCTGCTTTGACGAATCCTTTCTGTTCGTTCTTTTTACGCACCTCCACCGGTTAGTTTCTTTTCAGCACGAACGGATGATCAAAAGTAGAAGATACTCTCGTGTAATGCCCGGTTTCTCAAATCAGGGATACACCATCATATAATCAAACATAATTATCATTAGTGGTGTAAATCCCAAGATGAGTAACAAGTTTACAAAGTTATATCAAAATCATAGCTTAAGTCATAAACTATTTACAATAAGTGTTTACAGCTATTACACAAAAACCAGGACAACTATATAGTTTGAACAACAAAAAGTATCCAAGTCCAAAGTCCAAAGTCCATATTCAGTTCAGCTATTCCTCCGTGATGCGTTTCCCTCGGTCAACATTTCCAGAACCTAACAAAATCATTTAAACAAAATCATTTAAACAAACAATTTATGAGCTTCAATAGCTCAGTGAGTAATTAAGTAATAATTTGATTCTATCATCCAACACCCCCATTCAAGAAGATCTCAAATGACTATCTCAGTCATTTGTATATCACAAACTCTATTACTCTTTGATTTAGACACTCAAACTTGTTTTTTACTCAACCAATCGAACTTAGATTATTTTTGATCTGAAATCAAACAATTCATCAATATATAATTCATCTAGTGATAAATACTCACCTGGGGTTGACTCAGTACGTGGGACTCCAGAATCTCGTGCCTGATCCTGTCTAGCCTTAGCTGTAACACACCAGCTAAATTTCAATACTCAAGTCTCATATAATCTCATTCACAATTTATATCGACAATAATCCAAAAATTAGCATCATATAGTGAAATCATAATCAAACAATAACAATAACACTCTAGTAATAGCTCCCCACTTCACCACTTTGACTCATTCAAATTCATAAACACAATCAATAAGCATATCACTAACTCAAGCCTAAAATTAAACTCTTATAGACTTGCTATACTACTAATTTAACTCTAACATCATCGATTAACAGGTGGGTCATCGAGGCCACATGGAAATCACTCCAATTCAAAGTATCCAATGGTTGAAACAAAACCAAATTCAAGGAGGATTACCTTTCAAGCTCCAAGTACAAATCCGTAGCTTCAATTCGTGATTAATAGGTTTAAATCTCGACTTGGATAGCTTAGAAATCGATTTCTAGGGTTTAGAGAGGGTTTGGCTCGAAATGGTTTTTTTTCCAAATGAATTGAAATTGCTCATTTAAAAAGCCCTGCACCCGCAACCCGACCCGGGCTGTCAAACCCGCCCCGGGTTTTTGCTCGAACTCCCCAGGCTGTGAAACCCGCCTCGGGTTTTGTTACGCATTTTATCGCTTTTGTACAAGGCACAGCACGACCCGGTTTGACTGGCCCGACCCGGGCTCCCATTGAACACGACCCGGGCACATCAACACGACCCGGGTTACTATCTTTTCCAATTTCCTTTCAATCTAACTCGACCCGTGTCACATAACTCGACTCGGTTTGACCTTTTAAGAATTCAAGTTGTTTCTTTTACTCCTTTTTAACATCCTACTTCTCCTAGTTGGTTTTTAGACATCTTAACTCATATTTTAACTTATCTAAACTCGTTTATATTAAAATTAATATTAACCTACTATAATTAAAAGTTACGGTATTACATCTCGTGACTATTCAACCTTTGATCAGATTTAGTTTAGACCCCCTTAAACCGAGCCTTGGCTCTAATACCAAATGTAGTGAAAAAAATAAACAAAGTGACAAGCTTCTTTGATTCTTACGTAACTCTGAAGAAGGAGAGAAGAAAGGACTACCGAATGGAAAGTAATAACAAAAGGAACTCAAAAATGCTCTTTTTTATTCATATTAATAAATGCTATATATAGCCTTTTAAGAGAAAACATGCAGCAGAAAAATAGCAATAAAATACTCATAACTTGCTTCACCTAAAGAAATGGTACACCCTAGTAACCCACTCTCTTCACCTATACTTTCTTTACGGTAAACTCCATGAAATCCGGTCGACCAAGTCTAACTAATAACCTATTAACTAAAATATAAAACATAAAAGCATAAATAGTTATTAAAAGTTCCTGCCATGCATAACATTATGTGAACCAAAGACTACTAATTTTAAACCGATTAATCTAACAATCACACCCTTAATCGGTTTGCTCATGCCACTATTTCACAACAACACCGGCTCCTCTTCGATTACATTTGCTTATTGCTTCTCCCACTTAGGACATTCATTGCTATAATGACCAAACTCACCACACTTGTAACATTTAACGTGACTTTTATCCTGTTGGAATCGTTCATTACCCTCCCGACTTTACCCGGACACCCGACCTCTTCCCCGGCCACGTCTGAAGCCATCCCGATTTGATCCTCCATTGCCACAATGCTTATAAACATGCAATTTTTATTCACTAGTCAACAATAAACCACGTTGAGTGTCCTCCGTTTTCTCCGATCCTTTTATACGTTCCTCGTAAGCCTTCAACCATCCCACGACCTCGTCAAATAACATCGAGTCCAACTCGAAACATTATTCTATTGAAGCCACAATTTGGAGGAAAGACTTAGGCATCGAATCAAGCAACCTTTTCACAAACTCCACCTCTTCAAGATCGTAACCAAGACTCCTTGCCTTTGAAGCTAAACTGGTCAATTTGTTGCAAAGTCATCAAAGGTTTCGCCCTCTTTCATGCACAAACCTTCGAGTTCCCTTTTTAAGGATGCTAGCCGAGCCGTTCTCACTCGATCCACCCCTAAATATCGTATTTTCAGCCCATCGCACACTTGCATTGGTT
The DNA here is from genome assembly GCA_023525715.1 of Cichorium intybus. Taxonomy (NCBI): domain Eukaryota; kingdom Viridiplantae; phylum Streptophyta; class Magnoliopsida; order Asterales; family Asteraceae; genus Cichorium; species Cichorium intybus. Next base: position 153,640,801 of record CM042009.1, on the reverse strand, counting down.
CGGTGTAACTCGCCATTTGCAATACCATGTCTTCGGGTATCGCTTGAAATAGAAAAGCAAGAGCTTATTTCGACTTCCTTGGATCCGATTCTTCACCTAACGCCCTCGGTGCAAATGTCTCCCATATGCCGTGTGCGTCCATAATCGACTTGACTTTGACCGCCCATGCCAGGTAATTTGTTGCAGTCAAAACGGGGACTTGATATGACATCAAACCTCCTTATTTAACCAGTACCATCGCCATTCTTTTCTTCCTTTTGACAACTTCAACCCTTTTCTGATCAAATCCGTTCCAAGAGAACTTTTCCACCGACCAAGAAAACTAGCTTTTTCCGGTCAAAACTGTTCCAAGTGAACTTTTCCACACCGACCAAGAAAACTAGCTACAAGCTTTACCGTCTTCTTGCACTTACAAAACAAACGAAATCCAAAAGCCACATGCTTTGACGAATTCTTTCCGTTCGTTCTTTTTACGCACCTCTACCGGTTAGTTTCTTTTCGGCACGAACGGTTGATCAAGAGTAGAAGCTGCTCTCGTGACTCTTCAACCTTTGATCAGATTTAGTTTACACCCCCTTCAACCGAGCCTTGGCTTTGATACCAAATGTAGTGAAAAAATAAAAAAAACTGACAAGCTTCTTTGATTATTACGTAACTCTGAAGAAGGAGAGAAGAAAGGACTACTGAATGGAAAGTAATAACAAAAGGAACTCAAAAATGCTCTTTTTTATTCATATTAATAAAGGCTATATATAGCCTTTTAAGAGAAGTGCAGTAGAAACATAGCAATAAAATACTTGTAACTTGCTTCACCTAAAGAAATGGTACACCCTAGTGACCCACTTGTTGGAGTAATCTGAGAAATAGGGTCAAGGGTGTTTCTGTCATTTACGTTTGTGTTGACCGATTCAAAAAGGCCATGTAGGCCATGTTGCAATTTTGCTTAGAAATAGGTTTATGGGGAGTCTGTTCCTCGTTTTATGGATAGTTTTTTAGTATTTAAGTAGGATGGTAGTGTAGTATTTGAGTGTGCGATTTTTAAATATAGAGCATATTTTTAAATATAGAGCAACAGAAGCATATGTGTTTTTAATGCTTCAACACTGATATATTTTTTCACAACTTCGTTTCTTTTCTTTCTATTATTCTGTTCAGTCCCATCAGTCCCATCGTTGCACTGGTTGGAGGTTGGGGCTGTTTCTTACACCACTCTTTTCATCTAACTAATAACCTATTAACTAAAATATAAAACATAAAAGCATAAATTTATGTTAAAAGTTCCTGCCATGCATAACATTATGTGCACCAAAGACTACTAATTTTAAACCAATTAATCCAACAGGTTGTGTGTGTGCTTTTCTAATCATTCTCGCAGGTGTTAATTAAATTCCATTCAAGTTTGGTGAGTAGAAGCTGCAGTCTCATGATATAAATGTAGATGGATAACGTCGGTTTTACCATTGGTGATTGGTTGCTTCCCACTTTAGCTTCCGCTGCTTGTCCCCAAGCATGTTATTTTGACTTGTGTTTCAGCGGTTCGTCACTATGTATTTTGGGAGTTGCTGATGTTCGCTTCTTATTTTAGTTCCTGATCTTCACGCTGCTCTTGTAAGGGAGATTTCGTGCCTAAATTCAGATTTGGGCGGTTTTGAGTAATCTCAGGCTCCAAAAGTTTAGAAGTTCAGGGAGAAGCCTTTCGAGTCCAGTTCAATAAAATACTGAAACTTCATATATAGTGGAGGTATCGTGAGGCAGGTTGGCGTTTGGATTTTTGCGGCTTCTGGAGTTTCTTTTGGGTTTCTTCAGCTCTAGCGGTGTCTGAGTTCATTCATTTAGTGTTGACGAGGATGCTTTGCTTGGACTTTCAGGTTGGATTGGGGTTTATTTTGCTTAGTATCGATGACTAAAGAGACGGCAGTTGGAAGGTTACTCCCCTATTCTGTGGTTTATGGACGGATTTACCCCTTCCTTGAGATTGGTATTTTGGGTACAGAATTCTGAAGTAGTTTGGAAAAAATACCCCCGAGCTAATGAAAGTGATTGGTGGTTTGCTCAGATTGGTTGAGATCGGACCAATTTACTCTTGGTTGTTCTCACGTTCTTGCTGTTCACTTTTTATGTTCGTTATTTTTGGGGTTGGCATCTAAAGTACATTGCCTTTCAACGAAGGTTTCTAGTTTAGCATTACTGTTTCCTCCTTTGTATTGGCCCAACTTCCCGCTGGTTTGTTGTCTTTTTTAATTGATAAAAAGCTTGCCGTCCAAAAAAAAGTTAAAAAAAATTACCTCGATTAACTCATCAATTTAGTCAAATATTCATTGATGTGGATGCCATTAATCCAATTGACAACTTGAGGAATAAATGTGCTTTAATAGTTTTCGAGTTTTGCAAGAGTAATAATGGTGTCTTTGTCGACCTCATACAAGAACTAGCCTTAACATCAAGATAAACGAACTTCTATTTAATTGAGTAAAAATGAAATGTCATTAAAAGAAAAAAAAAATATAAAATAAAATAACAATTCTATGATGAAAACATCGAGTACACTATTAACTTCGACATTTTGATTACTTTAAAGTCAAAGCGCCATATATTTAATCATTGTTCCTAATTAAGCATGGTTTTTGTTTAATTCTTGAAGTTGAATGACATAAATTGCAAAATAAATGTTATATTGAGCAAGTGAAGCCCAGCCTAGCTGGGTGGATGCACCTGGGTTATATACCCATGTGGTGGAAGGTCTGGAGTTTAACTCCGACTAACCCCATGTGGGGGATTTTCCTGGAAGGCAAATTGAGGGGAAAGGCCTTTGCGCCTTAGGTAATCGCCAACCGCCCTGGGTTCGGGGCTGATTACCCTCAGGTGAAACCATATCTATTCGCTGGTTCCAAAAAATATTATATTGAATTATTTTGCTTTTTTCTCATATAAGTTTAAAATTTTGAATGATAAAATCAACTACGGATATGTTGGAACCATACAAAGAAGAAATATTATTATATTTATTTAGTATCATTTTTAACAATTACATCAAAGATATTACAAGGCTTTCATGACCAAGGCTTTTTAAACTGCCAAATATTATTAGGAAAAGGCACGTTCTGCGTGCCAATATAAAATCCTTCTGGCCTTACTAACCAGTAGCAATGTTGAGTAACCCATTTTCTATTATTACATGCCTGCCATGCTTGAGTATCAAACAAATTCAAAATCTGAGATTTTGGACCCCACCAAAACTCACCAGCATAAACAACTTGCCCTGTTTCACAAAAATCCCAGTCATAAGTACCTTGAAAAGGAAGGGTATGATTTCCACGATCATCACTTATTGATCTCACATGAAATGTGATGTCTTGAGAGATATCATTGATTACAAACATATGCCATCTAGTAAGAATTATACAAGGAAACTTTGAAGAAGTTGAAGTTGTAGTTGCACAACTAAAAGAGAATGTTGAAATCGCAAGGAAAATGACAATAGCTAATAGGCTACGCATTGCGTTATTATTAGCTTTTAAACAAACTTTAGAAGAATGAAAAAACTATGTATTTCGTGGACACTTTGCTGCTCAATTTATAGGGTGTCGGGTAGGATGTAGTTACTCAATTTCTCATATTAAATTAAAAAAAATTGAATTTAAATGTTTTTTTGTGAATGTAATCAAAGGTTTAATGAGGAAATAAATGTTAATGGTCAACAAAAGGCTGAAAATGACAAAGTACCATTTATTGTATTATTTTATTATCATAATATTTTTTTTATCATTTGGTAAGATATTTTTGTTGAAATAGATCCTGATGTTATATAAACCAAAGAAACAATTATATTTCGGAAACGTTTTTGTTTTATTATTATTTTTTTGCTTTGCGGTTTTATATACGTTTATATAAGATGCATAAAAATATCATTAATGTTACACGGTTAACCTTTTACGTACGTTTTAGGATATGTTGACATGTGCCATTTAGATGTTACGGTTTATCATTTTTATACGCTTAGATGATATAATAATCAAATAAAACAACATACTCGTTGTATTTAATATTTCACGAAGAAAATTCTATATTATAATTTACAAACTTCAAACATAGAAATTCAATAAGGTTTGATACATATATTATGAATGTAATCGCACCAGCCCGAAAGATCCATACTTTTAGATAGGGATGTGACAAAAAATCGAAACCGAATAACCAAACCGAACCCAAAGATATTGGGTTATATGGTTTGGTTTATTTCGTTTTCGGTTAATTTGGTTTGTTAACCAAATAAGCAAGACCTTATTTGGTTTGATTTTGGTTAAATTTTCATTATTTTCGTTAAACCGAATAAGTAACCAAGTATAAATTTTTTACATTTTATATTTATGTATATCAAGGTTGTCAAAATCTCTTAACGGTAGCTGGACGGTCGAGTGGGGTTAAATGATTAATCGGATTAATCATGGATTAGTCGGAGACCCTAAATCATAAAATAATTCATTTAAAATACAAAATATAACAAAATAAAAAAGCTTAATTCATTTTATACTAATATACACATCAAAGATTATAGGTTTGTTTATTTTTATTTTTTAATACTTAATTTTTTTTTTGTTTTCTTGAATTATTTGAGAATGTTTATGAAGTCATTTAAAAATAAAAAATAATAATAAATGAAAAAATGTCCGCCAAGACCGATTAATTGGCCGCCAAGGCTGATATTTAACCGATTTTTGCAGCAAACCGTCAAGCTGACTGATTAAGCCTAATTGTAATCGGTTGAAAACCGTCAAACGACTAATCGCCGATTAATCGGCTGCAAATGTCGATTTCTGCAACACTGATATATATATATATATATATATATATATATATATATATATATATATATATATATATATATATATATATATATATATATATATATATATATATATATATATATATATATATATATATAGATGGTGTAAATGGATCCCGAAAAAGAACAATATATTCATATGGCGACTGTTTGCTAACAGACTTGCAACGAAAGAAATGTTAGAAAGAAAAGGCTGCAGGTTAGACTCAAAGACTTGTGAAGTTTGCAAAGAGAAAGAGGAATCTTTGTCCCATGCCTTCGTGGAGTGCAATAGAAGTAGGAAAAATTTGGGAGTTGGTTTGCAATTGGTGGAGCATCTAATTCAGGGGTAGATAGACTAAATGAATCGGAGAGCCTTAAGATGCAGTTCTGGTTTGAAGATTTATTAAAAAAATCTGAATAGCAATTTGGAGAAAAAGATCTTCTCTATTGTCGTTTACGCCACGCTCAGTAATATTTGGTTTGAAAGGAACAAAGTGACATTTCAGAATAGAACGAGAAGAGGAGAGGCGGTTTTCGTTAGAGTCCAAGAAGAGGCGTTTACCTGGATCGAGAGTAGATCGTCTAAATTAGATATTGATAGGAGTATTTGGTTGTTATCGTCTAAATTGGCTTTTAAACCGATGTAATTTTGTTTGGCAGGCCTTAGTGTCTTGCTGGGCCTTTCCCGTTTTAATTCCAAGTTGCTTTCCAATATATATATATATATATATATATATATATATATATATATATATATATATATATATATTATATATATATATATATATATATATATATATATATATTATATATATATCGTATATATATATATTTATATATTTATATATATATATATATATATATATATATATATATATATATATATATATATATATATATATATATATATATATATAAGTATATATTATATATATATATATATATATATATATATATATATATATATATATATATATATATATACATATATATATATATATATATATATATATATGTATGTATGTATGTATGTATGTATGTATGTATGTATATATATAATATATACATATATATATACATACATACATACATATATATACATACATACATACATAGATACATACATACATACATACATACATACATACATATATATATATATATATATATATATATATATATAATATATATGGCTAGGTTATATTAAGAACCACAATTATTATGTAGTCGTAAGAACAAAGTTGGTGCGTAGAATTCTAATGATTAATGGTTGTGATTAATTAGAGAATATTGATTTTTTTTAATTAAAAAATTATCTACTTTCCAATTATATTGTTCTAAAGGGTAATATATGTGAGATTTTCATGGGATTAAATTTCAAATTTAAATTTAATTTCAAATTCGACTTCGGATTTATTTTCAAATTCAACCTTTGATTCTGTTACAATTCTAATAAAGCTGTAAAATTAATTTGGTTTCTTATTCCGAGTTCTTAATCAGTTACATTGTATCAGAATGAATTACAAAATCATACAAAATCATGTTTATATGAAAGTAAGTTAAGATTTTATTAGAATGAATTACAAAATCATACAAAATCATAATTACATATTCTATTGATTTGAAGTACATAGTAAAAAATCTTCAAGAATTCTAACAGAATAACATGTCATTCTTGACAGAATACAAAATTTTTCTTTATTTATTGACGGAATACAATTTCATTCTTCACAGAATTCTGACAGAATAGCATGTCACACTCAAAAGCTTCTTATTTATTTCTTCTATTTTCCTAATTACACAAAGATTTACCCAGAATCTGCAAGAATCTCAACTTATCTCTCCATAACATGGATCGTAATGTGTGTGTTTCCAGCCCCAAAATCTTCAAGAATTCTAATAGAATACCATGTCATTCTTGACATAATAAAATTATTATAAAATACAAGAAGCATTCTGACATAATACAATTCTCATGGAATACAACTATCTTATACACTCATCGAGATAATGAATACAGAGGCAATAGTGAGCAGCTCTGTCGTAGCCGGCGACGGTGGTGGTCTCTTGGAGCTGTCGATTGGCGGAGTAGCTAGGTTAGAACCGCATAAGAAAGGCAGGCGGGTAGCTAGGGCCTAGGGCAGTCGCTTCTGGCGAGTAAGAAAGCAAACCGGAGGAACACAGGGGTCGACTGGAGGATGGACGATCAGAAGTTTTGATTCAGAACCCTAAATCCCGATAGCGAAGACTGCATTCGAATGAGAGAGACTCAAGAGTGAGACTTAAATTCAATGATGGTGGCGATTACAAGTCGACGGCGACGAGGTTTAACCGTGGTGCTGCTGGTGTTTACCAGATGTGGTGATCGCTAGCTATGGCGGACGAATTTTAATGGTGATGTAGGAAAGTTGAGATAATGAAGGAGATAAAATAGTCAGTTACCCATTTACAATGATTATAGGGCCCAATTTACCATAATTATAGGTAATAATTTTAATTTAATTAACTAATTTAAATATTAATTGACCAAAAACCCTTGGTGATTCTAGGCTTCTGATTGGGTCTTACGCCCACATAATAACTACAGTTTATAATATATCCTAAACTCTCTATATATATATATATATATATATATATATATATATATATATATATATATATATATATATATATATATATATATATATATATATATATATATATATATATATATATATATATATATATATATATATATATATATATATATATATAATATATATATATATATATGTATATGTATATATACTATACATATGTATATGTATATATATATATATATATATATATATATATATACATATACATATATATATATATATATATATATATATATATATATATACATATACATATATATATATATATATATATATATATATATATATATATATATATATATATATATATATATATATATATATATAGTATATATATATATATGGAAGGTCTTCACCATGCTATCTCGAGAGCGGCGGAAAATGGTGGCTAATAAAGGAATTGAAGTCGGTGCTAATAAAAATACTTATAACTCATCTTTTTTTTTTTTTGCAGATGATTCTATATTCTTTGGCGAATGGTCTGTGGGAAAATATTTTAAACCTCATTCGTATTCTGTTTTGCTTCCAAAAAAGCGGCAGGCTTGAAGGTAAATTTGGAGAAAAGTGCACTTATTGGTGTGGGTATGAATCAAATGTCGGTGGAGGTGATGGCTACAATCTTGGGATGTAAAGTAGAAAAACTTCCTACAGTTTTTCTGGGGATGCCTATTGGAGTTAATATGGGTACTTTCAAGCCTTGGAAGCCTCTGATTGACAAGTTTAAGAAGAAATTAAGTAATTGGAAAATGAAGACACTTTCGATTGGTGGAAGATATACGATGGTGCAAAACATATTGGGCAACATGGGTACGTATCTATTTTCGTTGTACAAAGATCCAAAGAAGGTCATCAAAACACTTGAGAGAATCCGTAAAGACTTCTTCTGGGGTAAGAAGGAAACCAAAAAATGTATTACATGGGTCAAATGGTCTCACACGCTTACGGTTAAAGAATATGGAGGCATTGGGATAAATTCCTTGGAGAAAATTAACAAAGCACTCTTAGTTAAATGGTACTGGCGGGTAAAAAGTCGATCACAAAGCCTTGTGGGTTAAAATAATTAAGAGTATCCATGGTACCGAATATGAGATGGAGGGAGGAGAAGCTATCCGATCTGGGCATAATTGGAAGAGAATCATGAAACTATGGGACGACCATAGCATGTGGAGTTGGAACCGAGAAAGCTTATAACTAAAGAGATTGGGAATGGAAAAGATACTAAGTTTTGGAAGGATAGATGGTACGATGAGATCCCATTTGAAAAAAAATTCCCCAGACTCTTTGTTATTGAGGTAAACAAGAATTGCTACATAAATGACAGATGTACCCTTGAGGGCCTTGTTTGGAACTGGTCGAGGGACATAAGAGAAGGTCGGACGAAAGAAGAACTTAATGTGTTGCTATCGATGATGAATAACGTGAAGTTGAATAACAAAGAAGATATTTGGAAATGCAATGGAGGACCGAAGGGAGATTTCTCTGTCAACTGGTTTAGGAAGGGAGTTAGAGAAGGAAGGTTTGTCCTACGATTGGGAAGGATAGATGGATTAAATGGATGCCAACTAAGGTAAACATTATTATCTGGAAATTGTTAAGGAAAAGAGTGGTCTGTTAAGGAAAATCTTATTATTATGGGGTGGATCAAATTTCTCCTATGTGTGATATATGTAAAAACGCGACTGAGTCGGTTTGGCATGCATTTTATTGGCTGTACCGTGGCTGCTTCTCTTTGGGGAAAAATATTCAATTGGTGCGGCCGTGACGAATTCGAGTGTAGCTTCGTTGGAGGATATCATAGCTAGCCTTATGGCGGTGGGCCAAAATCGAACTCAAAAGGAAGTCTTGGAAGTCGTGGGTTATGTGACGATGCACTTCATTTGGAGAAACAGAAACGAGGTCCTATTTGATGGCTCTTCTAGGAATGTCGATGTTCTGTTCTATCAGAATTCAACGGGAGGCTTTTCTTTGGTTGGATGTTAGGACTAGTAAAGTCGGGAGGTAGATAGAGATATCTGGTTGTTATCGCCTAGTTTAGCCGTTAAGCCTTTGTAATCCGTTTGTTGTTTCCCTAGTGCCTTACTAGGGAAACTTTTTGTTATATAAGTTGCATTTTCAAAATATATATATATATATATATATATATATATATATATATATATATATATATATATATATATATATATATATGTATATATATACATATATATATATATATATATATATATATATATATATATATATATATATATATATATATATGTATATATATATATATATATATATATATGTATATATATATATATATATATATATTTTTGTGTGTGTGTTATATATATATATATATATATATATATATATATATAGTATATATATATATATATATATATGTATATATATATATATATATATATATATATATATATATATATGTATATATATTCTCTCTCTATGAGCAGTGAATTCCGGATTCCGGCGGAACTCCGGCGGAGAAGTTTCCAGGGTGTGGCCAACGAAGAAATCAACAGAACTGGTGAGAAAAGGGAGATGGTTGTTTCCAAAAGCAACGTCGTTCTTTATTTCAAATCTTCCTTTTAGGTTTTTACAATGGGGTGATTCGATCAGAGTTAAAAAAAATGGGGGGTCCTTGGTGGATTTGTTTTTATGTAAACGACGAGATAAGTTTGGCAATAGATTCGGATTTGCAAGATTTGACAATGTTCAGGATGTGGAATCCCATGGAAGAGGCGTTAAGAATGGTGTATATAGGGGGGAAGAAATTGTTTGCTCAAGTAGCAAGATTCGCTAGAAAGGAAAACGGGAAAGAAGAGAATGTCACTCAGACCAAGACTCAGCATGATGCTAAGATCACAACCGGAGAGAGAAGACCAAACTTTTCTTTTGCAGATGCAGTGAAAGGGATAACTGAAAGTCAGGCGGGGATCAAACCAGGTAGGAAGACAGTATCATTCTCTCCAGTCGAAGGCATCCAAGCTGCTAAGTCCTTAGCAACGAAACTAATTGGAGATGGTGAGAAGTTATATTAATCTTCTTGTATTGCTAATCTTTGCTTATGCGAAGGTTTAAGACAAGGGTATCGTCAAATACTTAGGGGGCCAATGGGTCATGTTTGACTTAAAAAACAAAGAGGGAAGAATGTATAATATTGGAGAGTAAAGAAATCCAGGCAAACTTCAAATTTCTGAAAGATGGGATGAACAAATGGATATCGTTGATCGATTTGTGTGGTTAAGGATTGAGGGCATCCCGATTCAATTCAGAAACTCTAACTGTTACATAGAGATAGGAAGGATTTGGGGGGAAGTGGTTATCACAGATCCATGCTTATCGGAGGATCAAGACTGGTCGTTCGGAATTATTTGCTTAAAAACGAAAACATTAGATATAATCAGTGAATCAGTCGAGGCATCTTTTGGTGACAAAAGGTATGTGCTTAGGGTGTCGGAGGTCGAAGGTAAGCTTTTTAAACCTTGCCGCCTAGACAAGGGCGGAGATTACAATCAAATCACAGCGGGCGAAGAGTCGGAAGAGGACAAAGATTGGGAGAGTGACAGTCTCTCCGATGAAGATCAATTAATTTCATCAGACGACGGGACGAACGTGGGTTTCTCCGAAGAAGACGATGAACAGTTCAATCTCGATGATGATGCTATTTCGGTGGTTCGGGAAACTGTTTTCGAGAATGCAATCAATACATCGACCACGCGTGCTCGAGAAAAATCAGAAACGCATGCGATGGGGGGTGATGAATTTCAAGATACAATCTCCACAACACCCAAGCGTGCGAAAGAGGTACGTCATGCAACCGATGAAGACGAAGAATCGATTGTACAAGAAACGTTTCACGAGGAAGCTTTTATCGAACCACCCGCACAAGATGGACACAAAAATGATGGGCATGTGACTGTCGTTCATCTCCCCGATGCAGGTGATACTCCTAAAACACAAAAAAATCAGGAGGTAAACGTTAAAGATCCGGTAATCGGTTTGTACGCATGCGATTTAAATCAAGCATGCAGTATGGGCGTGTGCTTATCGAATCATGTTGGCATATTAAAAGATCCACCGGCGCATGTGGGAGACAAAAAGGAAGGGAATTGTACTATCGATGTGGCCCGCCAGGAATATGATATTAACAAAACTCAAATACAAGTGAAGGAGATTGTTAAAGAAAAGGAATCATCGGCGCATGTGGGAGACAAAAAGGAACTGAATAATGTCGATGTGGCCCTCAAGGTGGATGAATCTAACAAAAATCAAATACAAGGGGACAAAAATGCTTTAGAAAGCAATTCGTGCACATGCGTCTCAAAGTATACATGTGCGTGTGCTTTGATAGAAAAGCCTGGCATACCAATTTTGAGTATTCACAATTTTCCTATGGGCTTTATTCCAGAACAACTATGTACTAACGAGATAAACAAGCCCAACATCAAACCGATTGAGCCCACATTCAAAACAATCGAGCCCGGAGATGAGACTACCAAATATTGCGCAGATTTAAAGGAGAATTTCGGTAACCCAAATCTACAAGGAGTTACGGATAGATTAAAAATGTTGCTTGATAAAAATAATCCGATAATAAATAAACTGGAAGGTGGTGAACGCACACAAAAAACGGATAACAAAGCTTTAATTAAGAAAAAGGAAAAAAGTCTTGATGTTAGTCCAGGAAAATACTCGCAAAGGATAACAAGAAGTCAATCCAGGCGGAAGAACGTTTACAATGACATTCAACCGGCGTCTTCTTCGGAAATTTCTGAAAATTCTTTCATTACCCTAGGAATTTTGCAACAAATGGAGGAAATGGGAGATTTTTGTGGGTTCTCGAGAAGTAATGGAAATGGCAAGGGTTAATTTTCCTCGGTTCCTTAGGAGTTCTTATCGGGGTCTCGTCTTTCTTTAGTTTGTAATTGGAGTCGTGATCTTCTTTTGTTTTAGTGTCTGTTTGGTGTTGGTGTTGGTGTGGGTGTGTTGGTGGTGTTGTATGTCGGAGTTAGGTGGTGTTGCTTTGTAGTCTTTCCTTTGGGGCGCCCTAGCGTCTTGCTGGGGTTTGCTCTTCTTTTTAATATAGTTGCCTTTCAAAAAAAAAATATATATATATATATATATATATATATATATATATATATATATATATATATATATATATATATATATATATATATATATATATATATATATATATATATGTATGTATGTATATATGTATGTATATATATATATATATATATATATATATATATATATATGTATGTATATATATATATGTGTATATATATATATATATATATATATATATATATATATATATATATATATATATATATATATATATATATATATATATATATATATATATATATATATATATATTGAAAGGCAACATGATTATATAAAAAAAGAGCAGCCCCAGTAAGGCACTAGGGAGCCCAAAAGTTACATGAGTTTAAAAGCTGAAAAAGGAGAGGAGATCCATAAGTTCCTATCTAAAATAAGCTTAGAAGATCTACTATTTAGCCACATAAAAGCTTCATTTTGGATTCTCAAGAAAATGTCTTCGGGTCTTCTGAGAACGTTATGAAATAAAGCTTCATTTCTTGCGAGCCATAAATAGTTGAAGGTAGAAATTGTGACAACTGTAAGGATTTTCTTTTCCAGCTGGTTTTTACCTTGAGAAGTAAACTTGTCCATCCAAGCATGCATAATTTCGTTCTCCTCTTCGATGTTCGTTTCTCCATTTGGGTGAGTCGACGGGATACACCACCATTTGTAGATTAGATCCCACGTCAGAGCACTCCTTGGACACCCAATAAACGCATGCGTAAGGGTTTCTTCCTTTTCTTTACAGACCTGGCAGGTGTTAGATTCCATTTGAACTCCTTTTTGCATCAGTCTATTGTAGACAGGCAAACCATTTCTGAAAAGACGCCAAGTGAAGATATTAGTTCTCTTTGGGATCCATTTACACCAGTAGTTCTTGTGTATAACGTTCAGACGTGATTGGGCGATTTTTCTTCTTAACCAAGCAACGGTAAAATCTTCTTTGGGACCCTCGGGGCAGATCCAAGTGTCTTTTTTCGATGAAAGGGTAAAGTTGGAAATCATTTGGATTAAAGTTTCCATTTCCTGTTTGCTCCGCCCCTCTCTAATTCTCGAATTGAAACTTTGAATGCCCTCGTTAACAACCATCATCTCCCTGACAGTGATATCTTTGTTGTACTCGAGGTTAAAAAGTCTTGGGAATTTGGTCTTTAGAGGTTTGTCGCTAACCCACCAATCCAACCAGAATTTGGTCTGAGAACCGTCCCCCACTTTCTTCATGATGAGTTGTCTTGGGTCTAGGTCGATTTCATTAAGGATATCCCATTGCTTGACAATAGCTTTCCAAGTTCTTCCGTTTTTAACTGCGTTCCTGTCTTGATCACTAAGAATTTTACCATGTATGCTGTTGATAATATGAACCCAAAGTGCTCCTTCTTCTTTTTTGTACCTCCAATACCATTTGGCAATTAAAGCTTGATTCATTTCCTCCAACGCGCATATGCCGAGGCCTCCATCCTCTCTTTTGGACATCACGTTTTCCCATCTAGACCAAGGAATTTTTCTATTTGATTCGTCACCTCCCCAGAAAAAATTTCTTCTAAGGCCTTCCAGCACTTTGATGACACAACTTGGAGCTTTAAAAAGAGAGAAAAGGTAAGTACCAATACTCCCTAGAACATTGTTAACAATAGTATGTCTACCGCCGATAGATAAAGTCTTTAGTTTCCATTTGCTAAGTCTTCTCTTGAATTTATCAATTAGCATCTTCCAGGATCTTCTCACCCCCATATTGGCTCCAACTGGAATGCCCAGGAACGTTGATGGCATAGAGTCTGCTTTACATCCGATCACCAGCGCCATATTTTCCAATAAGTTGTTGTCTATTCCAATACCAAACAGAGAGCTTTTGTCCAGGTTAACCCTAAGGCCAGCCGCTCTTCTGAAACAGAATAGGATTCTGACCAGGTTTAGGATGTTTTCGACGGACCAGTCGCCAAAAAAAATAGAGTCATCTGCAAAAAAAAGATGGGTTAGCCAAACATTATTACTACCGACAGCCACTCCCTTCAAAGTATTAGTAGCAACAGCATTTGAAATGGCAGTGTTTAGTCCTTCCATGACCAAAGTGAAAAGAAAAGGAGCGATGGGGTCCCCTTGTCGGAGACCACGATGCAGAGAGAACTCAGAGGTAGGGCTTCCATTGACCAAAACAGACGAGGTACCGGACTTTAGACATTCCAATATCCAAGAACGCCATTTTCTCCCAAAACCCTTTTGTTCCAGCATTGAATCTAAGTATCTCCAAGATACAGAATCGTACGCTTTAGCTAAGTCAGATTTGAAGATAAATAAGGATTTCTTCTTTAGTTTCGCCCAGTCTAAAACTTCATT